>WNWK01013570.1:0-54767 GCA_009830355.1 Cherax destructor
TGTTCATCCACTGTTTCACTACTGTTCACTCTGTTCACTCATTTTCCCCCTGGGTTCACTACACGGGTTCACTCGATTATTCACAAATGTTCTCCCTGGTTCATACACTGTTCTACATGTTCATACTTTTCACTACCATGTTTCTACCTTGTTACTCACTGTGTCTACCGGTGTTATACACTGTGTTCCTCACTGTTCACTCCACTGTTTACACTGTTTCATTCCACTGTGTCTCTGTTTCACTCTGTTCCCACTGGTGTTCACTCCCGGGTCTACTGTTCACTACCACTGTTCACTTATACACTGTTTCACTCACGTTTCCACTGGTGTTCACACATTTCATACCACTGGTGTTCACTACCACTGGTGTTATACCACTGGTGTTCACTCCTGTTCACTCACTGGGTCACTACACTGGTTCACTACTGGTTCACTAATGTTCACTATAAATAGTGTTCACAACCACTGATGTTCAATACCTCTAGTGTTCACTACAACTGGTGTTCACTACCACTATTGTTCACTACCACTGGTGTTTACTACGACTGTTTTTTACTTACCAATGGTGTTCAATACCACTAGTTTTCAATACCACTGGTTTTCACAACCACTGGTGTTCAGTAACACTGGTGTACACTACAACTGGTCTTCACTACCACTGGTGTTCACTGCAACTGGTGTTCACCTTCCACTGGTGTTTATTAAAACTGGTGTTCACTTCCACTCGTGTTCAGTGGTGTTCATTACAACTGGTGTGCACTACCACTGGTGTTCACTAAAACTTGGGTTCACTACCACTGGTGTTCACTACCACTGGTGTTCACTACCACTTGTGTTCACTACCACTGGTGTTCATACCACTGGTGTTCACTACCACTGCTGTTCACTTCCACTGGTGTTCACTACCACTGATGTTCACTACCACTGGTGTTCACTTCACTGGTGTTCACCTTCCACTGGTGTTTATTACAAATGGTGTTCACCACCACTGGTGTTCACTACCACCCGTGTTCACAATCACTGGTTTTCACTTCCACTGGTGTTCACTTCCACTCGTGATCACTACCACAGGTGTTAAATAAAACTGGTGTTCACATCAACTGTTGTTCACCTATTACTTGTGTTCACTATCACTGGTGTTCACTACCACTGGTGTTCACTGCAATTGGTGTTCGCTCCCACTGGTGTTCGTTACCACTTGTGTTCACTACCACTGGTGTTCACCTACCATTGGTGTTCAGTACCACTTGCGTTCACTACCACTTGCGTTCACTTCCACTGGTGTTCATTAAACTGGTGTTCACTACCACTGGCTTTCACTACTACTAGTGTTCACTACCACTGGTGTTAGGTACCACTGGTGTTCACTACCACCGGTGTTCACTATCGCTGGTGTTCACTAGTACTGATGTTCATTACCACTAGTGTTTACTACCACTGGTGTTCTTTATCACTGTGTTCAATACCACAATTTTTCACTACCACTAGTGTTCACTACCACTGGTGTTCAATATCTCTGGTATTCACTACAACTGGTGTTCACTACCACTATTATTCACTTCCACTGGTGTTCACCTACCACTAGTGTTCAATACCACTGTTGCTCAGAACCACTGGTTTTCAAAACCACTGTTATTCACTAACACTGGTGTTTACTACCACTGGTGTTTACTACCACTGGTGTTCACCTACCACTGCTGTTCCATACCACTGATGTTCACTACCACTGGCTTTCACTACCATATGTGTTCACCTACCACTGGTGTTCCCTACCACTGGTGTTCCCCACCACTGGTGCTCACTACCACTAGGTCTTCAACTACCACTGATGTTCACTAACACTGATGTTCACCTATCACATGAATTCACTACCACTAGAGTTCACTTCCACTTTTGTTCACTACCTCGGGTGTTCACGTATCACATATGTTTACTACCACTAAAGTTCACTTCCACTGGTGTTCACTGCCACTAGAGTTTACTACCACTGGTGTTCTCTAACACTTACGTTCACTACAATATGTGTTCACTACCACTGATGTTCACTAACAGTGGTGTTCACTACCTCTTTTGTTCACCTACAACATGTGTTCCCTACCACTGGTGTTCACTACCACTGGTGTTCACTACCACGGGTATTTACTACTAGTATACACATAAAATAACGTTCACTACTTCTGGTATTCACTAACACTGGTGTTCATCTATCACTCTTGTTCACTACAACTGGTGTTCATTACCACTTTTGTTAACTACTGCACTTGATCACTACCACCGGTGTTCGCCTACGACTGGTGTTCACTTCCACTGGTGTTCACAAACACTGGTGATCACTACTACTAGTGTACACTTCCATCGGTGCTCTTTTCCACTGCTGTTCACTACCACTGATGTTCACTACCACTTGTGCTCATTACCACTTCAGTTCACTACCACAACTGTTCACTAGCACTGGTGCTCATTACTACTGCTTTTCACTGCCACTGGTGTTCACTTCCATTGGTGTTCTCCTACAACAGGTGTTCACTACCACTGGTGTTCACTACCACTGGCGTTCACTACCACTGGTGCTCACTACCACTGGTGTTCACCACCACTGGCGTTCACCTACCACAGGGGTTCACTGCCACTGGCGTTCACTAAAACTAGTGTTCACTACTACTTGTGTTCACTACCACTTGTGTTCAAAACCACTGATGTTCTTACTACTAATGTTCACCTTCCACTGGTGTTCACTACCACTGGTTTTCACTACTATTATTGTTAACCTACCACTGGTGCTCACTACCACCAGTGTTCACTACCTCTGGACTTCATTACCCTTGATGTTCACTACCAAGGGTGTTCACTACCACTTGTATTCACCTAAAATGATATTCTCTACCACTGGTGTTCACTACCACTGATGTTCACTACGACTGGTTTTCAATACCACTGGTGTTCACTGCCTCTGGAATTCACTACCACTGGTGTTCACCTACCACTGGTGTTCATTATAACTGATGTTGAATACCATTGATTTTCACAACCACTGGTGTGCAATTACCACTGGTGTTCACAGCCACTGGGGATCACTGCCCTTGGTGTTCACTACCACTTGTGTTTATTACCAGTGGTGTTCACCTGTCACAGGTGTTCAATACCACTTGTGTTCAATACCACTGGATTTCACAACCACTGGTGTTCAACTATCAATGGTGTTCACTACTACTGGTGTTCACTACCACTGGTGTTCACTACCACTTGTGTTCACCTTCCACTGGTGTTTATTACAACTGGTGTTCACTACACTGGTGCTTACTACCACAAGTGTTCACTACCACTGGTGTTCCTTACCACTGGTGCTCACTAACACTTGTGTTCACCTATCACTTATGTTCACCTACCACTGGTGTTCAATATAACTGTTATTCAATACCACTGCTTTTCACAACTATTGCTGTTCACTAACACTGGTGTTCATTACCACTGGTGTTCACTTCCACTTGTGTTCACTTCCACTGGAGTTCACCTGCCACTGGTGTCCACTACCAATGGTGTTTACCTACTACTGGTGTTCACTACCACTTGCGTTCACAACCACATGGGTTCACTACCACTGGTGTCCACTACCACTAGTGTTCACTACCAGTGGTGTTCACTATCACTGGTTTTCACTACCATTGTTGTTCACATCCCTCTGTTGTTCACTACCACTGGTGATCACTACCACTGGTGTTATCCTTAAACTGGTGTTCACTAGCACTGATTTTCACTACCACTAGTGTGTTATTACCACTGGTGTTCATTACTACTGGTGTTTACCTATCACTGGTGTTCACTACTACTAGAGTTCACTATTACTGGTGTTCGCTACCACTGGCGTTCACAACACTTTTGTTCACCTACTACACTTGTGTTCACTACCACAAGTGTTCACTACCACTGGTGATCACATACTACTGGTGTTCACTTCCACTTGTGTTCACTACTACTAGTGTTCACTGCCACTAGTGTCCACCTACCACTGGTGTTCACTTCCTCTAGTGTTCACTACCACTTGTGTTTACTACTAGTGTTCACTACCCCTAGTGTTCACCTACCACTGGTGTTCACTACCACTGGTGTTCACGTATCTCTGGTGTTCACGTACCTCTTCTGTTCACGTTGTTGTGTTAGTTTTTTACGTACCTGTGGAAAAGAGATATTTTTTTGTTATTGTTATTAGTATTAGTATTTTTATTATTATTGTCATTTATTATTATTATTATTACTATTATTGTTGTTGTTATTGTCATTTCTTTTTCTTCTTCTTCTTATCATCATTATTATTATTATTATTATTATTATTATTATTATTATTATTATTATTATTATTAGTATTTATTATCATTATATATTATTCTCTTCGTTATTATATAATTATGATTATATCATCATTCTCTATCAAGACTAACAGACTGAACACTTTCTATCGAAGCTGAGGTACTGAACATCTGCCATCAAGACTGAGGTACTGAACACCTGCCATCAAGACTGAGGGACTGAACACCTCCATCAAGACTGAGGGACTGAACACCTGCCATCAAGACTGAGGGACTGAACACTTGCCATCAAGACTGAGGGACTGAACATCTGCCATCAAGACTGAGGGACTGAACATCTGCCATCAAGACTGAGGGACTGAACACCTGCCATCAAGACTGAGGGACTGAACACTTCCCATCAAGACTGAGGGACTGAACACCTACCATTAAGACTGAGGGACTGAACATCTGCCATCAAGACTGAGGGACTGAACATCTGCCATCAAGACTTAGGGACTGAACAATTGCCATCAAGACTGAGGGACTGAACAATTGCCATCAAGACTTAGGGACTGAACAATTGCCATCAAGACTGAGGGACTGAACACTTGCCATCAAGACTTAGGGACTGAACAATTGCCATCAAGACTGAGGGACTGAACAATTGCCATCAAGACTGAGGGACTGAACAATTGTCATCAAGACTGAGAGACTGAACAATTGCCATCAAGACTGAGGGACTGAACACCTACCATCAAGACTGAGGGACTGAACACCTGCCATCAAGACTGAGGGACTGAACACCTACCATTAAGACTGAGGGACTGAACATCTGCCATCAAGACTGAGGGACTGAACACCTGCTATCAAGACTGAGGGACTGAACACTTGCCATCAAGACTGAGGGACTGAACAATTGCCATCAAGACTGAGAGACTGAACACCTACCATCAAGACTGAGGGACTGAACACCTACCATCAAGACTGAGGGACTGAACACCTGCCTTCAAGACTGAGGGACTGAACACCTGCCTTCAAGACTGAGGGACTGAACACCTGCCATCAAGACTGAGGGACTGAACACTTGCCATCAAGACTGAGGGACTGAACACTTGCCATCAAGACTGAGGGACTGAACACCTGCCATCAAGACGGAGGGACTGAACACCTGCCATCAAGACTGAGGGACTGAACACCTGCCATCAAGACTGAGGGACTGAACACCTGCCATCAAGACTGAGGGACTCAACACCTGCCATCAAGACTGAGGGACTGAACACCTGCCATCAAACTGAGGGACTCAACACCTTCTGAGTACATGTTATGGCACCTCTGAGTACATACTGCGCTGGTTGTGAGTGCATGTAGTTCGGACTCTGAGTGGCACTACACATCACAATCTTGTTCATCAGAACGCCGCCTCCTCAACATAACACAGTAAACATAAAAGTTCAACATTTGCATTGTAATTTAGAATTTTAGCTGTGCGTAAAATTTTAAGCTCTGAGGCACTTAAGAGTTTTGTGTTGGCACCGTCAACACTAGATTTTTTGTGTTGTGTGTTTCCTGAGTGCCACACTGCTTGCTGCCACTATAAACTGGAAGGTTATATACGTAAGTTGACGTGTGTGAGAGTTGACGTTCCCTGTGTAACGTCAGACAAGGTGGTGATCTACGTCGCTTGACGTATGTGAGTGCTGACGTTCCCTGTCTAACATAAGAACATAAGAAAGATGGGACACTGCAGCAGGCCTAGTCAGATCAGGTCACATCCACTTAAGGAAGGAGCACGGCATCGGACCTATTAGCACACTCAGGTCCAACCCACACCCACTCATGTATTTATCTAACCTATTTTTAAAACTACACAACGTCTTAGCTTCTATGACGGTACTCGGGAGTTTGTTCCACTCATCCACAACTCTATTACCAAACCAGTGCTTTCCTATATCTTTCCTGAATCTGAATTTTTCCAACTTAAAACCATTGCTGCGAGTCCTGTCTTCGCTAGATAATTTTAGCACGCTATTTACATCCCCTATATTAATTCCAGTTTTTCATTTATACACCTCAATCATATCTCCCCTAATTCTACGTCTTTCTAGAGAGTGCAGATTCAGGGCCCTCAGTCTATCCTCATAGAGAAGATTTCTGATACATGGGATCTACTTTGTCATCCTCCTTTGTACGTTTTCCAGTGCATTTATATCCATTTTGTAATACGTGGCGATCTACGTCAGTTGACGTGTGTGAGAGTTAACGTTCCCTTTGTAACGTCAGACAAGGTGGCGATACCTGTCCTAAGCTGTCTGGGAATTAGCGTGGGGTGTTACCGAGCACATGGCTAGCTGCAGTGTTTTAGAATCTCAGGTTAAAGGGCTGAAGAAGGAGGTTCTACCTCTTCAGGAGGAAAATAGGAGGCTGAAGCTTCGCCTAGGAGGGTTTGGGAGTGAGTGTGAAATGGTTGGTGCTGGTGAGGAGGAAATGGTTACCAACAGTGGAAGTGGCAGCCGCTTTAAGTGGCAAGTGGTTCACAATTCAGGAAGAAGGAAGATAAGGAAGATTAATAGAGAAGATGTGAAGGTAGGAAATCGATTCTCTGTTCTCCAGGACGAGTGTACTTCAGTGGTTAGTGAGATTAAAGGTACCACTGACTTCCCTGCTAATCAAGGTAAGAATATTCTGATTGTGGGAGACTCTCAGGTAAGATATATGGACTGTGCTTTTTGTAACAGAGATAGGAAGGTCAGACAGAGGGTGTGCCTCCCAGGAGCTGGTATTGGTGACATAGTCAGCAGGTTTGATAATATTGTGTTAGGTAATGGGAACAAGCCCATTATCTGTCTTAGTGCTGGTGGAAATGACATTGGGAAGGGCAGAAGACAGGAGCTACTAGATAAGTACAGGTCAGCCATAGAAGTAATTAGGTTTAAGGGAGGGATCCCAATCATATGTAGCATTTTGCCTAGAAAGGGAGTGGGCAATGAATGGATGTCTAGGGCAATTGGTATAAATTGCTGGCTAGACAGCTACTGCAAGGAACTTGCAATTCCATTCATTGATAACTGGGACAAATTCTATGGCAAACGTGATATGTATGCAAGGGATGGGGTTCATCTCTCTGGGGCTGGAGTGGTTGCATTAGCCGATTCGATTGAAGGATTGGAGACTTGTCTAGGTCTTTAAACTGATAGATTATAGAGATATGGGTGTTTGTGGGAAACAATCAGGCTGTGGTATAAGGCCTAGAAACAGCAGATATTACCAGGATACCTCAGGGATATGTTTAAAAGACAATATTCAAAATAAAGTTGCTAGTAAAGGCAAAGCAATTGATCAACAAACACAGAGAGATAATAGAGGGCAACGCGTGACTAGCTCCCTTAAGGTTTACTATACAAATAGTAGGAGTCTAAGAAATAAGATAGATGAGCTAAGATTACTTGCAAGTGCAGGTAATATAGATATTATTGCTATAACAGAGACCTGGTTCAACCTGAAAGATAGAGAAATGCCTTCCGAGGGCAACATACGGGGTTATAAACTATTCCACACTGATAGGGTCAACAGGAAGGGTGGTGGAGTGGCGATGTATGTCAGAGATAATTTAAATTGTTGTGTTAGACAAGATATAAGATTAGAAACATCGGACACATAATCTGTTTGGCTACAGTTTCTAGATGGTCGTGAAAAAATAATTTTGGGAGTGATTTACAGGCCCCCAAGCCTAGATAGGGAGCGCAGTAAGCTGCTATGGGACGAAATACATAAGGCGTCTAGATATGAAAATGTTGTGTTAATGGGAGATTATAACTTTAGTCAAATTGATTGGAACAATGTGACAGGTAATCTTGAGTCTAGTGACTTTCTTGATAAGGTTCAGGATTGTTTTTTAAAACAGTTTGTGACAGAACCAACTAGACGTGGCAACTTGCTTGATTTGCTTTTTGCCAACAAAGAATCACTAATTAATAATCTTGAGGTTAATGAAGAGCTTGGGGAAAGTGATCACAAATCACTTAGTTTCAATATATCATGGAATTACCCAGGTAACTGCAATCAAGTCCCTGTTCCAGACTTTCGCTTAGCCGACTTCATGGGGCTGAATTGGGATGACCTGACTATGGGTCAGGTAGGTGGTTTTGGTTGCCAATATGACGTTTTCCAGAGCGTAGTTCTAGCTGCCCAGACAACATTTGTTCCGAGTAGGGAAATTAGATCTAACGAAAATGATCCTAAATGGATGAACAATAGATTAAAACATCACATTGGTCAAAAGAGAGGCATATATAGGCGTATCAAAAGAGGGGATGAACAAATAAGAAATCAATATTTTCAATTAAAGAGAGAAATAAAAAAAGGAATAAGAAAAGCAAAAAGGGATTATGAGGCTAAGGTCGTAAGGGATTCGAAGACTAACACAAAAGGGTTCTTTCAGGTATACAGAAGTAAGATTAGGGACAAGATAGGCCCACTTAAGAGTAACTCAGGACACATGACGGACAGTGATAAGGATATGTGTGAAATTTTCAATACTTACTTCCTCTCAGTTTTTACTCAGGAAGATACTAGCAGGAATTCCAGAAATAATAAATTATGTTGAACAGGAAGATAATAGACTATGCTCGATTGGGGTAACTAGTGACATGGTCCTCAGACAAATAGAGAAATTAAAACCTAACAAATCCCCAGGCCCTGATGAACTGTTTGCAAGAGTTTTAAAGGAATGTAAAGAGGAACTTAGCAAACCTTTGGCAAATCTTTTCAATATATCACTACAAACTGGCATAGTGCCAGACAAGTGGAAAAAGGCAAATGTAATACCTATTTACAAGGCAGGTGACAGGTCCTTAGCTTCTAACTATAGACCAATAAGCCTTACCCCCATAGTTGGTAAATTTATGGAATCAATAATTGACGAGGCAATTCGTAGCCGTCTTGAAAAGCATAAATTGATTAATGAATCTCAACACGGTTTTACTAAGGGGGTTCCTGTCTTACGAATTTACTAAGTTTTTTTCACTAAGGTGTTTGAGGAGGTAGATCATGGTAATGAATATGATATTGTGTATATGGACTTCAGTAAGGCTTTCGATAAAGTTCCACATCAGAGGCTATTGAGGAAACTTAAGGCACACGGAAAAGGAGGAGAATTTTTTTCCTGGGTAGAGGCATGGTTGACAAATAGGCGGCAGAGAGTTTGCATAAATGGAGAGAAATCAGAATGGGGGGACGTCTCAAGCGGTGTTCCACAGGGGTCAGTTTTGGGCCCCCTGTTGTTTACAATTTACATAAACGACATAGATGAGGGAATAAATAGCAACATAAACAAATTTGCTGATGACACCAAAATAGGCCGTCCAATTCATTCTAATGAGGACATTAGAGCACTCCAGGATGATTTGAATAGACTGATGTATTGGTCGGAAAGTGGCAGATGCAGTTTAATGTAGACAAATGCAAAGTTCTAAATGTTGGGCAGGACAATAACCATGCCACATATAAACTGAATAATGTAGATCTTAATACTTGTGATTGCGAGAAGTATTTAGGAGTTCTGGTTAGTAGTAATCTGAAACCAAGACAACAGTGCATAAGTGTTCGCAATAAAGCTAACAGAATCCTTGGCTTCATATCAAGAAGTATAAATAATAGAAGTCCTCAGGTTGTTCTTCAACTCTATATATATTTTGTTAGGCCTCATTTAGATTATGCTGCACAGTTCTGGTCACCGTATTACAGAATGGATATAAATGCACTGGAAAACGTACAGAGGAGGATGACAAAGTTGATCCCATGTATCGGAAATCTTCGCCTAGAAAGGCGTAGAATTAGGGGGGATATGATTGAGGTGTATAAATGGAAAACAGGAATAAATAAAGGGGATGTAAATAGCGTGCTGAAAATATCCAGCCAAGACAGGACTCGCAGCAATGGTTTCAAGTTGGAAAAGTTCAGATTCAGGAAGGATATAGGAAAGCACTGGTTTGGTAATAGAGTTATGGATGAGTGGAACAAACTCCCGAGTACCGTCATAGAAGCTAAGACGTTGTGCAGTTTTAAAAATAGGATAGATAAATACATGAGTGGGTGTGGGTGGGCGTGAGTTGGATATGACTAGCTTGTGCTACTAGGTCAGATGCCGTACTAATTCCTTAAGTGGAAGTGACCTGACTACGTGGAGTTTACCTGGAGAGGGTTAACTCCAGGTGGTCGGCTAGATAAATATATGAGTGGGTGCGGGTGGGTGTGAGTTGGTCCTGACTAGCTTGTGCTACTAGGTCAGATGCCGTGCTCCTTCATTAAGTGAATGTAACCTGACCTGGCGGGGTCGGGGCATTGGCTTAAGCCGGTTGGAGACTTGGACTTGCCTCGCATGGGCCAGTAGGCCTGCTGCAGTGTTCCTTCTTTCTTATGTTCTTATGACGGTGATAGTAACTAATTGATAGTGATTGTGAAAATAAGAGTTAACCACCTAACCTTATTCCTCCTACCCTCTCCTCATGCCATCTCTTCATGCCCTCTCTTCATGCCCTATCCACCTGCATTCTCCTCCTGCCCTCTCCTCCTGTCCTCTCCTCCTGCCCTTTCCTCATGCTCTCTCTTCCTGCCCTCTCATCCTACCCTCTCCTCCTGCTCTCCTGCTCAATTTCGGCTCTCCTCTGCTCTCTTGACCACTCCTGCACTCCCTTGCACCTCCTCCTGCTCTCCTCCTTCTCACCTCCGCCTTCCTCCTGCCCTCTCCGCCTGCCCTCTCCTCCTGCCCTCACCTGTCCTCTCCTCCTGCCCTCTCCTCCTGCCCTCTCCTCCTGCCCTCACCTCCTGCCCTCCCCTCGCCCTCCTGCCCTCCCTGCCCTCTCTCCTGCCTCCCTTCCTTCCCTGCCCTCACCTCCTCCCCCTCTCCTCCTCCCACCTCCTGCCCTCTCCTCCTGCCCTCTCTTCCTCACCTCCTGCCTCTCCTCCTGCCTCCTTCCTGCCCCTCACCTCCTCCCCCTCACCTGCCTCCTCCTCCTACCTCCTGCGTTCTCCTCCTGCCCTCTCCTGCCCTCACCTCCTGCCCTCACCTCCTGCCCTCTTCTCCTCCCCTCACCTCCTACTCTCTCCTCCTGTACCCTCCTCCTTCCCTTACCTCCTGCTCTCTCCTACTGCCCTCTCCTTCTTCCCTCTCCTCCTGCTCTCTCTTCCTGCCCTCTCCTCCTGCCCTTCCTCCTACTCTCTCCTCCTGCACTCTCCTTCTTCCCTCTCCTCCTGCCTTCTCCTTCACTCTCCTCCTGCCCTCTTCTCCTCCCCTCACCTCCTACTCTCTCCTCCTGCACTCTCCTTCTTCCCTCTCCTCCTGCCTTCTCCTTCACTCTCCTCCTGCCCTCTCCTTCTTCCCTCTCCTCCTGCTCACTCCTCCTGCCCTCTCTTCCTGCCTTTTCCTCCTGCACTCTCCTCCTGCACTCTCCTCCTGCCCTCTCCTCCTGCCTTCTTCTTCTGCCTTTTCCTCCTGCTCTCTCCTTCCCTCACCTCTTGCCCAGGGAGTAATATTAAAGATATTATAATTAATGGTCATTAAGGAAGCGTCATAAACCCGGCGGAGCTGTGAGTTCATCAACAATGTTACCTTTATTATTCCAATGGTCTGGTTAGCACCCCTGGTCTCTTATCTACTCCAGGCGGGGGTGTTGGCAAGCCTGATGACACATGAAAATATTGTCTAGTGAGTCCACTTTTGTGTGAGTCCACTGTTGTGAGAGTCCACTAGTGAGTCCACTGTTGTGTGAGTCTACTAGTGAGTCCACTGTTGTGATAGTCCACTAGTGAGTGCACTGGTGTGAGAGTCCACTAGTGAATCCACTCTTGTGTGAGTCCACTAGTGAGTCCACTGTTGTGAAAGTCCACTAGTGAGTCCACTGTTGTGAAAGTCCACTAGTGAGTCCACTGTTGTGAAAGTCCACTAGTGAGTCAGGCCCATTGCAGTGAGCACTTGTCGTGAGGGCTGCAGTAAGAATGGTGAGTCAAGAGGCTGCCTCAATGTTGAAACCAACTCAGCTCGGTTTTGGTGTTCAACAAGGCTGTGAAGCAGCTGCCCACGCAGCACGAGGATACATCAACATGTCCGATGAAAAAACCTTGAACAAATTGGACTTTGGCAACGCATTCAACTTAGTCAGTAGGGATGCTGCTCTCAAAGTAGTTTCTAGACACTTACCCTCCCTCTGTCCCTTCGTTCAATCGTGTTATAGTGTGACTTCTGAACTATTGTTTGGGGATCATGAAATTGACTCATGCGAGGGTGTACAACAGGGGGACAGTCTCGCCCCTTTTCTTTTCTGTCTGGTCATCAAGAAAGTCACGGAAGCGCTCTCCAGTGAGCTCAATATCTGGCTCTTGAATGATGGTACAACAGAATCTTTCCTAGAGGACATCGGAAAATTAAAGACATGGGAGAGAGCCTGGGTATTTAAACCACATCAAATGCGAAATATTTTCTACCAATCAACAGATCACTGAGGATATTAACGTTGTTTTGCGAGGAGCACGAGCCATTCATCCAGCAAACAGCACTCTTCTTGGTACTCCTCTTGGACCCAATGCCATTAATCTGATCCTAGAAAAGAAAATCTCAGACCTCAGGACGATGGAAGGCAGGATGAAAGACATTGATACACATGATGCCTTCTACCTACTCACCAGGTGCTTGTCCATCCCAAAGCTTACCTGATCCTCATCTGATTTAATTTTCCTCATTAACTTCACATCATCTGCGAACAGGGACACTTCTGAGTCTTTCCCTTCCATTATGTCATTCACGTATACCAAAAACAGCACTGGTCCTAGGACTGACCCTTGTGGGACCCCGCTCGTCACAGGCGCCCACTTTGATACCTCATCACGTACCATGACTCGTTGTTGCCTCTCTGTCAGATATTCTCTAATCCATTGCAGTGCCCTTCCTGTTATACGTGCCTGATCCTCTAGCTTCTACACTAATCTCTTGTGAGGCCCTGTATCGAAGGCCTTCTTGCAGTCCAAGAAAATGCAGTCAACCTACCCTTCTCTCTCGTGTCTTACCTCTGTTACCTTATCATAAAACTCCAGGAGGTTTGTGACACAGGATTTGCCTTCCCTGAATCCGTGCTGGTTCTCATTTATAATATTGTTCTGTTCCAGGTGTGTGTGTGTGTGTGTGAATCTGTTTTTTTTTTTGTGTGTGTGTACTCACCTTATTGTGATTGCACAGGTCGATTCATAGCCCCTGGCACCGCTTTTTCACTGGTTTGTACTAGGTCCACTCTCTCCCCGCTCCAAGAGCTTTATCGTATCTCTTCTTAAAGCTATGTATGGATCCTGCCTCCACTACACCACTCTCCAGACTGTTCCACTTCCTGACAACTCTATGACTGAAGAATTACTTCCTCATATTTTTGTCACTCTTCTGAGTCTTCAGTTATCGATTGTAACCCCTTTTTGCTGTGTCACATCAATGAAACATCCTGTCCTTATCCTTCTTTTCAATTTGTCTCAGTATTCTATATGTCGTTATCATGTCCCCCATATTCCTCCTCTTTTCCAGTGTTATCAGGTCGATTTCCCTTTCCTATCTTTCCTCTTGGGACATAATAGCTCTGGGATTAGCCTTGTTGCAAACCTTTACACTTTCTCTAATTTCTTGATGATCTTGGCCAGGTGTGGGTTCCAAACTGGTGCTGCATACTCCAGTATGTTCCTGACGAACACGGTGCACAGAGTCTTGAACGATTCTTTACTGAGGTGTCGAGAAGCTATTTTCCTCCTGACGTGGCTATACAACAGCTATGGGTCAGACTTGACTTTTAATTCTATGTCATTTTCATATTCCAGCTGGGCCACCCTCTTCATCAGTGCATATTCGTTTCTGGCTCTTCAACTGATCTCCTTATTTTCCTGGGTCCTTTGTCTTCTATACATTTTCCATTATCTAATCCACTTAATTTTTGTCTCTTTACACCTTTCGGTGAACCAAGGGCTCCATTCTAGTCTTCCCATTATTTCTGTTGCCCATCCTACTCTTCCAGTTATATTTCCACTTGTAACTCTACTGTCTATTCGAAGCTCAGGACCACGTGATCACTAGCTCCGAGGGGCCTTTCATACGTGATGTTCTCAGTATCTGAACTACTCAAGGTGAATATGTGGTCCAGTCTTGCTGGTTCATTGTCTCCTCTCTCTCTGGTAGTGTCCCTAACAGTCAATTTCCTTGTGATTGTGTTTGTGTGTGTGAGTGAGCATGTGAGAGAGTGGTATGGTTCTCTCCTCCTTTGACCTCCTAGGTTGTGACCTCCCAAGTTGTGACCTCCCAGGCTATGTGACCTTCCAGATTGTGTGACTCCCATGTTGTGTGACTCACAGGTTGTGCGACCTCACAGGTTGGGTTTCCTCCTAGGTTGTGTGATCTCCCAGGCTTTGACCACTCAGGTTGTGTGATCTCCTAGATTGTGACTTCCAAGGTTGTGACCTCCAAGGTTGTGAGTTCTCAGGTTGTGTGACCTCCCCTATTGTGACCTCCCAGGTTGTGACCTCTCATGTTGTGTGACCTCCCAGGTTGTGTAACTCTCAGATTGTGACCTCCCAGGTTGTGTGACCTCCCAGGTTGGGACCTCCCACTCAATTGGTGATCATCTCTCAGTCATCTGTTAATTACGATAATCAGCATATTGCCTTCTGAATGATCACCCCATTTCTCTCTCTCTCAATCTCTCTCTCTCTCTTCTCTCTCTCTATATATATATATATATATATATATATATATATATATATATATATATATATATATATATATATATATATATATATATATATTTATATCCAATAAATTAAGCTCCTCCCTCCCTCCTTCCCCTCTAAATCATTCATCTACATTCTCTAACACTAATTATCCCCTCTCTCCCTCCCTCCTTCCTTCCCTCCTACCCTTCTTCCCTTTCTCTTTATCCCTCCCTTCGCTTTCCCTTATAAAAATCGTTTTCCACCCTCTTCATCCTCCCCATATTATCTCACTCCTCATCCTCCCTTGTCAACATTATCCTCCTCTCTCTCCCTTCTCTTCAATCGCTCACATCCCTCCATTTCCACCACTTAATTCATCCTTCCCTCATTCTGGACTTTCTCTTTCCCTCCTTCTCTCCTTCCCTCTTCTATTTTCCTTAGATTTCTTCATCCCACTCAGTTCCATCCCACTATATGCATTATTCCCTCTCCATCAATTCTCCAACCTCCCTCTTCCCACTCCGTCCCTCTCCCTGCGACACCCCTCTCCTCCCCTGCCTCCTCCCTGCTCGTCCAGGACAGAGAGGTCAAAGGTCACGTTCATAGTGGAAGGTCAACAGTATTATGAAGTTATATCACAAAGGTCACTCAGTATTACACAGCATATCAGAAAACTGTTAGTGTGACACAAACATATTACAAAGGTCACGCCTAGCACCCTTATTACAAAGGTCACCCTAGCACCCTTATTAAAAAGTCAATCTAGCACCACTATTACAAAGGTCACCTTAACACCCATAATACAAAGGTCACCTTAGCACCCTCATTACAAAAGTCAACCTAGCACCCTTATTATAAAGGTCAAACTAGCACCCATATTACAAAGGTCACCCTAGCATCATTATTACAAACGTCAAACTAGTACCTTATTACAAAGGTCACCATGGCACCCTTGTTACAAAGGTGAATATTACAACCACATTTATATAAGAAAAGTCTGCTAGCCTCACACAGGTACACTACAAACGTCACAGTGTCATCAACGATCCTTTCAATGACACGTTAATTAATGCTGCCATTATTTTATTTAGTTAAAAACAATATATTTTCTGTGAACAAGTTGATTTAAAATGACTGGAATTGACAGTTGAATGTTCTTTTATATAAATACATCCAGTAGTTTATTTACATCGTTTGCAACCATTAAATAAATAGCGCATATATATATATATATATATCCACCATCATGAGCCCTTGTCTCAGACCGAGCCTCGTTGACCCCCGAAACCCTCTCCAGGTATACTCCAGGTATACCTAGAAGCTGTAAGTACAGTAGTCTTCCTAACACTGGATTTGCCAGTTTTATCATTAGAAATCTTTTCAGAGTTATTCCTTCTAATTTCATTTGGATTTTTCTTCATCGTCTACCTAACAATTGGTTCATACTTCATATTCAGGGGCAGAATTCTTGCACGTTTATGCTTAAATAATCTACTCGTATATACCGTGTTTTCCGTCATATAAGACGCGCCTTTTTTCCCAGACAAAAATCTTGGAAAGTCAGCCTTCGCCTTATATGCTCAAGTTCAGGGTCAATGGTAGGCTTAGGGTTACGCTTTAGCTTAAAGTAGGAGCGTAATTAGCCCTTGAATATGAATACTGATTTACCCTTATGATACTTCTGTCCTGCGCCTTATATGACGGTAATTACGGAAGTTATAAATCAGAATTAATCATATAGCAACATCTGCCATATGATGTGGCAGATGTTGCAGGTGTATGGAATAGGAGGTAGGTTACTGAAAGCAGTGAAGAGTTTTTATGAGGATAGTGAGGCTCAGGTTAGAGTGTGTAGGAGGATGGGGGACTATTTCCCAGTAAAAGTGGGCCTTAGACAAGGATGTGTGATGTCACCGTGGTTGTTCAATATATTTATAGATGGGGTTGTAAGAGAAGTGAATGCGAGGGTCTTGGCAAGAGGTGTTGGGTTAAAAGATAAAGAATCAAATACAAAGTGGGAGTTGTCACAGTTGCTTTTTGCTGATGACACTGTGCTTTTGGGAGATTCTGAAGAGAAGTTGCAGAGGTTGGTGGATGAATTTGGTAGGATGTGTAAAAGAAGAAAATTGAAAGTGAATATAGGAAAGAGTAAGGTGATGAGGATAACAAAAAGATTAAGGGACGAAAGATTGGATATCAGATTGGAGGGAGAGAGTATGGAGGAGGTGAATGTATTCAGATATTTGGGAGTGAACATGTCAGCAGATGGGTCTATGAAGGATGAGGTGAATCATAAAATTGATGAGGGGAAAAGGGTAAGTGGAGCACTTTGGAGTCTGTGGAGACAAAGAACTTTGTCCATGGAAGTAAAGAGGGGAATGTATGAGAGTATAGTTATACCAACACTCTTATATGGGTGTGAAGAATGGGTAATGAATGTTGCAATGAGGAGAAGGCTGGAAGCAGTGGAGATGTCATGTCTGAGGTCAATGTGTGGTGTAAATATAATGCAGAGAATTTGGAGTTTGGAAATTAGGAGGAGGTGCGGGATTACCAAAAGTATTATCCAGAGAGCTGGAGAGGGGTTGTTGAGGTGGTTCGGACATGTAGAGAGAATGGAACGAGACAGAATGACTTCGATAGTGTATAAATCTGTAGTGGAGGGAAGGCGGGGTAGGGGTCGGCCTAGGAAAGGTTGGAGGGAGGGGGTAAAGGAGGTTTTGTGTGCGAGGGGCTTGGACTTCCAGCAAGCATGTGTGAGCGTATTTGATAAGAGTGAATGGAGACAAATGATTTTTAATACTTGACGTGCTGTTGGAGTGTGAGCAAAGTATCATTTATGAAGGGATTCAGGGAAACCGGCAGGCTGGACTTGAGTCCTGGAGATGGGAAGTACAGTGTCTGCACTCTGAAGGAGGGGTGTTAATGTTGCAGTTTTATAACTGTAGTGTAAAGCACCCCTCTGGCAAGACAGTGATGGAGTAAATGATGATGAAAGTTTTTCTTTTTCGGGTCACCCTTCCTTGGTGGGAATCGGCCGATGTGTATATAATAAAAAAAAATAATGATATTGCTTCTGTTTTCAAATCAGATTCATTTTGAATAAAGCTATTTACATTATTTTTGTCTTTTTAGCAATGAAGCCATGGAGGGTAATAATTTAATTCAATTTATTTTTATTCGATGGTAATTTTAATATTCAGGTTTTCCAGAAATGAACGATGATTTTAGAATGTTTCAAGTGTAATGATCCATAAGAGAATCTGATTACAACTGGAGCTTTTCCTATCAGAAACATTGTTGATGCCAGTCAACACTCAGAAGACAACACTCAGAAGACAACACTCAGAAGACAACACTCAGAAGGCAACACTCAGAAGGCAACACTCAGAAGGCAACACTCAGAAGGCAACACTCAGAAGACAACACTCAGAAGACAACACTCAGAAGTCAACACTCAGAAGTCAACACTCAGAAGACAACACTCAGAAGACAACACTCAGAAGGCAACACTCAGAAGGCAACACTCAGAAGGCAACACTCAGAAGTCAACACTCAGAAGACAACACTCAGAAGGCAACACTCAGAAGACAACACTCAGAAGACAACACTCAGAAGACAACACTCAGAAGACAACACTCAGAAGGCAACACTCAGAAGACAACACTCAGAAGACAACACTCAGAAGGCAACACTCAGAAGACAACACTCAGAAGACAACACTCAGAAGACAACACTCAGAAGACAACACTCAGAAGACAACACTCAGAAGACAACACTCAGAAGGCAACACTCAGAAGACAACAGTCAGAAGCCAACACTCAGAAGACAACATTCATGGGGAAATAATACAACGCAACTTCATTACCGATTAGCACAAAAACCTCAATCTCCTCCTATACATCTACAAAACCATATACATACTCTAATACATAGATACCTATACATATACACCGCCAGCCCCGAGGAGCAACATGGCCGCAAACTTAACCTTCATCGCATAAAAACTGTGTCGCTGTGAGGTCAAATTATTTAGCTCTTGTATAACAATGTTTTTATTCTTTTTGGGGAACCATACTAACTGGAACCTTACCCACGTAAGTCTTCTCAGAGACAAATATCGTGTTACTAGTTAATGGTCCAGGTCGGACCGAAACGTCGTCATAAGTTGGAGTCTCCTGGGTTACTTGTGTATTGTTTCAGTCACGATATTGTGACTTTTTCCTCTTTAACACATATTTGTGCAACAGCAAGTCCAGCAACTGAACTATCTATAATGGATTACATTTTTAACGTCTGTAGTAAATACAGTGATGAGTGGGCAGAACAAGAGAGACTACAAGATGCTGTTAGTGATTCTCATGCAGCACATGATGGTTACCATGAATTGTGGGGGAAAAAAAGTATTTATTGCCCAGAGAATAACAAGCTGACGGAGGAGGAGTTCGAGGTAATCAGTCCCTCGGCCTGGAGTCGATGTGTTGATTCAGCATTAATTAAGCATGAAGGAAACATCAACGGTCATAAATGATGACATTAAGTGTTGGTTGATGAATCTTATTCACTACAGGGTGATAAAAAAAAATGTCCAAAAAAATAGTTTACTCAAGCATTTTTAATGATAAATATCTGTATTCTCTGCTTCAGGTCTTTACCAGCTCTTGTGATGCGAAGAATATAATGAACAGTGAACTCTCACTACTTCCCAGCTTAATGGGAAAGATAAGTGGAAGATGAGTGTCTCAGTGTCGGAAACATTATGGAACAAATGTTTCTCAGTGCTTAAAACCACTAATTTATTGACAGGTGTCAAGTAGGTAGCGCACTCAGCTCACACAATGAGATTCGTGGTTTAATCCCCGGTACGGGTGGTAACACAGGGGCAGGTTTCCTAAAGACACTTGCTGTGTCTGTTCACCTAACAGTAACTAAGTACTTTGGTGTTAGTCACCTGGTGTGGGTCGCATCCCAGGGACAAAATTAACCTAATTTGCCAGAAATGCTTTGCATAACAAGAGACTTTCTATAACGTATATCATTGATGTCAGCTATTGCTTGTGTAAGTTGTATCATGTACTTGTAGAAATAAACATTTATTATTATTATCATTATTAGTATTATTATTATTAATATTAATAATAATAATAATATTATTATTATTATTATTATTATTATTATTATTATTATTATTATTATAAAGAATCATCCCTTGCAGCACGTAAATACATCAACCTAATTTTTTTAACAATAAATTTTATTAGAACACTGAGCATTGTTTTATATTGATGATATTTATTATTCAGTATTTTCACTGATGACTGGAGATGACCTTGGCAGCAGTCATAGTCTTCCTCAGATTACCTGAGGAAGACCTGAAGAGGATCCTCTGTAGTGTCAGTCTGGACGCCTTAGACGTTCAAAATAAGTAATAATGCACCATAGTACTTCAGACGTCCCTCCCTCCATAGTACTCCAGACGTCCCTCCCTCCACAGAACTCCAGACTTACCTCCCTCCGTAGTACTTCAGACGTCCCTTCCTCCATAGTACTCTAGACGTCCCTCCCTCCATAGTACTCAAGACGTCCCTCCCTCCATAGTACTCCAGACGTCCCTCCCTTCATAGTACTTTAGACGTCCCTCCCTCCATAGAACTCCAGACGTCCCTCCCACCATAGTACTCCAGACTTACCTCTCTCCATAGTACTCAAGACGTCCCTCCCACCATAGTACTCTAGACGTTCCTCCCACCATAGTACTCCAGACTTACCTCAATTCATAGTACTCCAAACGTTAATCCCTCCATAGTACTCAAGACGTACCTCTCTCCATAGTACTCCAGACGTCCGTCCCTCCACAGTACTCCAGACTTACCTCCATCCATAGTACTCCAGACGTCCGTCCCTCCACATTACTCCAGACTTACCTCCATTCATAGTACTTAAGACGTCCCTCCTTCCATAGTACTCCAGACGTCCCTTCCTCCATAGTACTCCAGACGTCCCTCCCTCCACAGTACTCCAGACGTCCCTCCCTCCATAGTACTCCAGACGTCTCTCCCTCCACAGTACTCCAGACTTACCTCCCTCCATAGTACTCCAGGCGACCCTCCCTCCATAGTACTCCAGGCGACCCTCCCTCCACAGTACTCCAGACTTACCTCCCTCCATAGTACTCCAGACGTCTCTCCCTCCACAGTTCTCCAGACTTACCTCCCTCCAAAGTACTCCAGACGTCCCTATCACCATAGTACTCCAGACTTACCTCCCTCCATAGTATTCCAAACGTTCCTCCCTCCATAGTACTCCAGACGTCCTTCCCACCATAGTACTCTAGACGTCCCTCCCACCATAGTACTACAAACGTCCCTCCCTCCATAGTACTTCAGACGTATCTCCCTCCATAGTACTCCAGACTTCCTCCTCCATAGTACTCCAGACTTACCTCCCTCCATAATACCCAGACATCACTCCCACCATAGTACTCCAAATGTTCCTCCAACAAATAGTACTCCAAACGTTCCTCCTTCCATAGTACTCCAGACGTACCTCCCTCCATAGTACTCCAGACGTTCCTCACACCATAGTACTCCAGACTTACCTCTCTCCAAAATACTCCAGACGTCCCTATCACCATAGTACTCCAGACTTACCTCCTCCATAGTATTCCAAACGTTCCTCCCTCCATAGTACTCCAGACGTCCTTCCCACCATAGTACTCTAGACGTCCCTCCCACCATAGTACTACAAACGTCCCTCCCTCCATAGTACTTCAGACGTATCTCCCTCCATAGTACTCCAGACTTACCTCCTTCCATAGTACTCCAGACTTACCTCCCTCCATAATACTCCAGACATCACTCCCACCATAGTACTCCAAATGTTCCTCCAACAAATAGTACTCCAAACGTTCCTCCTTCCATAGTACTCCAGACGTACCTCCCTCCATAGTACTCCAGACGTTCCTCACACCATAGTACTCCAGACTTACCTCTCTCCAAAATACTCCAGACGTCCCTATCACCATAGTACTCCAGACTTACCTCCCTCCATAGTATTCCAAACGTTCCTCTCTCCATAGTACTCCAGACGTACTTCCCTTCATAGTAATCCAGTCGTCTCTCACTCCATAGTACTTTAAACGTTCCTCCCATCATAGTACTCTAGACGTCCCTCCCACCATAGTACTCCAAACGTTCCTACCTAAATAGTACTTCAGACGAATCTCCCTCCATAGGTCTCCAGACTTCCCTCCCTCCATAGTATACCAGACGTCCCTCCCACCATAATACTCCAAACGATCCTCCCTCCATAGTACTCCAGACTTACCTCCCTCCATAGTATTCCAGACGTCGATCCCACCATAATACTCCAAACGTTCCTCCTTCTATAGTATTCCAAGCGTACCTCCCTCCATAGTATTCCAGACGTTCCTCCCACCACAGCACTACAGACGTCTCTCCCACTACAGTACTCCAAACGTTCATCCCACCATTGTACTCCAGACTTCCCTCCCTCCATAGTACTCCAGACTTACCTCCCTCCATAGTATACCAGACGTCCCTCCCACCATAATACTCCAAACGATCCTCCCTCCATAGTACTCCAGACTTACCTCCCTCCATAGTATTCCAGACGTCGATCCCACCATAATACTCCAAACGTTCCTCCTTCCATAGTATTCCAAGCGTACCTCCCTCCATAGTATTCCAGACGTTCCTCCCACCACAGCACTACAGACGTCTCTCCCACTACAGTACTCCAAACGTTCATCCCACCATTGTACTCCAGACTTACCTCCCTCCATAGTACTCCAGACTTACCTCCCTCCATAGAACTCTACACGTCCCTCTTACTACAGTACTCCAAACGTTCCTCCCTCCATAGTACTCCAGACGTCCTTCCCACCATAGTACTCTAGACGTCCCTCCCACCATAGTACTACAAACGTCCCTCCCTCCATAGTACTTCAGACGTATCTCCCTCCATAGTACTCCAGACTTACCTCCCTCCATAGTACTCCAGACTTACCTCCCTCCATAATACTCCAGACATCACTCCCACCATAGTACTCCAAATGTTCATCCCACAAATAGTACTCCAAACGTTCCTCATTCCATAGTACTCCAGATGTACCTCCCTCCATAGTACTCCAGACGTTCCTCCCACCATAGTACTCCAGACTTACCTCCTTCCATAGTACTCCAGACTTACCTCCCTCCATTATACTCCAGACGTCCCTCCCAATATAGTACTCCAAACGTTCCTCCCACCATAGTACTCCAGACGTATCTCCCTTCATAGTACTCCAGACGTACCTCCCTCCATAATACTCCTGACGTATCTCCCTCCATAGTACTCCAGACGTACCTCCCTTCATAGTACTCCAGACGTACCTCCCTTCATAGTACTCCAAACGTTCCTCCCTCCATAGTACTCCAGACGTCCCTCCCACCATATTACTCCAAACGTTCCTCCCTACATAGTAATTCAGACGTCCCTCCCACCATAGTACTCCAGATGTACCTCCCACCATAGTACTCCAGACGTCCCTCTCACCATAGTTCTCCAGACGTACCTCCCAACATAATATTCTATTTACAACCATAATATTCCATTTACAATAATTATGTTCCATTTACAAATATAATATTTCATTTACAACCACAATATTCCATTTACAACCATAATATTTCATCTACATCCATAATATGTCATTTGCAACTATTGAATTCTATTTACAACCATAATATTAATCTCATCCATCTTTGCACAGTACTGGATTGCGCTTCCCACACTGACCAACACTTGGATTTAACATTACCGTTACACTAACACTGTATAATACCGATAAGTTGATAAACTCTTGTGAAGGTGTCGCCAACCAGTGGCTCTTGTGAAGGTGTCGCTAACCAGTGGCTCTTGTGAAGGTGTCGCCAACCAGTGGCTCTTGTGAAGGTGTCGCCAACCAGTGGCTCTTGTGTAGGTGTCGCCAACCAGTGGCTCTTGTGTAGGTGTCGCCAACCAGTGGCTCTTGTAAAGGTGTCGCCAACCAGTGGCTCTTGTAAAGGTGTCGCCAACCAGTGGCTCTTGCACTTCAGTACAAGTGGGACGACAGTTAGCTAGTATCTAGCTCCAATCTTCTAGCACAGTACGTATATGTATAGCAACGTTAATTTGAAAATATTTGTCTAACTTAATAAATCTACTGTAAATTCCCTTATTGTAATTAGATTGCAATATATGTCCTTTAATAGCATCAACATAGAGTTGTAAAAGTGTCCGATATAACAAGCAAATAAAGGATGGGGGTTTTCCTGATGTCCTTTAAATTGGTATGTTAAAAATAGCAAAGTACTTAAATAGCAACCAAAAATACTTAAATATTTTATTTTATATCTAATATAGTACTTTACCTTCATTGAAGATACAGTACTATATTGAAGCTAAAGGTACAATTTATCCAGTGGATGTTGTTATTGTATTAAAAGTCCGTTATAACGAGGTTCTTTATATTGTACATCGTTCTAGCACATGGTACATAATGTGCTGATGTACCGAACAGAATTTAGTCTCTGTAGTGGATAGAAAAGGCCATTGGATGGCTTCCACATGTCTTCAGAATTACAGTTACTTTGCGAAATGTCTCAGGGAGCAGGACCATTGTCAAACTGAGAAGGCATTTTAAGGGATGGTAATTTGGAGAACATTTTGTACTCGCAGTGGGATGGGAGTCTGAGTCACGTGCCGTTCACCAATAACTCTGAATCCCAACTATCAGAAGAGATTGATGAACCCCAGCAGCTAATTGGTATTGATGGATTCATTCAATTATCGCGTGAGTGACGGGCAGTAGCGGGCAGCTAATGGTGACACAGTTGAATTATAGTGACAGCCGACTGTGAGGTGGTGGGCGGGGCCGTCTGTCATCCAGAACTGTTGCGTCATAACTCGATGTTAAGCTGACTATGCGGCTGTCAGATGACGAGCAATGAGCAGCAGGGATGGAGCAGA
The DNA here is from genome assembly GCA_009830355.1 of Cherax destructor. Taxonomy (NCBI): domain Eukaryota; kingdom Metazoa; phylum Arthropoda; class Malacostraca; order Decapoda; family Parastacidae; genus Cherax; species Cherax destructor. Next base: position 25,029 of record WNWK01013570.1, read on the forward strand.
TAGCTGTCTTTAGCAGCGTCTCTCGTTGGTAACAGTGATAACTGTTGCTGTCGACACCGGTGACATCTTTTGCTTTTTTCTGTCGAAATATCTACAAACATTGAATGTAATGGCATTAATTGCTATCATTTGCTGTGACATCCTAGGTGTTTACTGTAGGGACATCCAGTGCTTTCTGCTGCAGAGGAATACGATGCTGTCGATTGCAGTGACATCTACAGCTGTCGACTCTGGTGGCATCTGTAGCTTCGAATGCAGTGACGCCTGTAGCTGTCGGCTCATGTAACATATGAAACTGTTGATTCTTGTTCAATTCGAGCGAATTTTGTAGTTGACAGTAGTGTATCTATAGGAACTCCATGCAGATTTTTTTCTTTTACCAAATCGCAAGTCAAAAATTATACAAAAAAATAAAACACTCACCACGATTCGTTCAGTTTTTGTGTTACTAGAAGCACTGTTTTATTGACGTCACTCCTTCAGAGTGTTGTCACTGTACATCCCACCACCAGGATTCAAGCCATGCTAGCCAGTTTACCATAATCCCTTCATAAATGTTGCCTTGCTCACACTCGAACAGCACATCAGGTCCTAAACTTGTCTCCACTCACCCTGATCTAACATGCTCACATGTGACTGTTAGATGCTGATGTTCCAAGCCCTTGAAACCTCCTACACCCCATCCCTCTACCCATTCCTTCTTTTCACCCCATGTTTATAAACCCTTTTTGACCTCCCAGTTTGCTCTCTAAATACCTTAACCTCCTCAAGAACTTTTCCATATCACTCTAACAACAAATTTCATTTAATAAATCTAAACTGTCTTCTAATTTCTGTGCTCAAAATTTGTTGCATAATATTCACTCCTCACATTACTTCTCCACTTCCCTTAGTCTCCTCCTTGCTGCAACGTTTACAACCCATGCCTCACATCTGATAAAAGTGTTGGAACCACTGTGCTCATGTACATTCCTATATTAATCTCCACTGAGAATATTCTTTCTTTCTACAGATGCCTCAACTTTTCGCCAATCCATTACCCTTCATTTATGTAATGGTTCATCTCATCTTTCATAGACGCATCTGCCGACATATCAACTGGTGAAGGACCAGGTGCTTCAGCTTCTGCAGTGCCCTCCTTAATGGTGCCCTGGTGATGGTCCTGGTGATGGTCCTGGTACTTCATCTCCTTATGAGTTAATAAGATTATCTACGCTTATTCCTTTGGTAAAAGTGAAGCTGGGTCTGGCAAGTAGTTTTGTTGGTAGGTTTGAGAAGGACTTGCCTGGTATGAGCCAATAGGCCTGCTGGAGTGTTCATCCACTCTTATGTTCTTCTGAATTACTCGAAAGAACTGTTCCATAATCAAAGAGCAATTGTGAGAACTCCATGGAAATACAGATTCATTATCACTTAATCTCACACCTCTCCCAAACACTCTAGTGTTCGCATCTTTTGCTCTTGACTGGAAAACAGTCTCTCTCTCTCTTTCTTACATAACCTAACCTGAGTCTCACACTCAGCGAACTCAATATCTGGTACCTGTATGATGGCAGGTACAGAAGAGTCCCAGCTAGAGAACCTACAACTGGTGAAGTGACAGGACTCATTTACAATCCCTCCAAGTGTGAAAGCATCACAACAGTCCAGGAAATAATTACAGCTGTACGAACAATCCTTCCCGAAGCCTCAACTACCACCCGGTCCAAGAGCATCCTCTTGGTAGCACCGCTGGGTCATCAGGTCATCGCCACAGTCCTCAAGGACGAATTGAATGACCTGAAGGGAATGGAGTAGAGAATAAGTAAGAACATAAGAACATAAGAAAGGAGGAACACTGCAGCAGGCCTGTTGGCCCATACTAGACAGGTCCTTCACAATCCGTCCCACTAACAGAATATTTGCTCAACCCAATCTTCAATGCTACCCAAGAAATAAGCTTTGACAATTCTACTCACTCATGCGCGAGTCCCACTCAAATCCAACCCCTCTCACTCATGAATTTATCCAACCTAAATTTGAAACTACCCAAGGTCCTAGCTTCAATAACCCTACTAGGCAGACTGTTCCACTCATCAACTACCCTATTTCCAAACCAATACTTTCCTATATCCTTTCTAAATCTAAACTTATCTAACTTGAATCCATTATTGCGGGTTCTCTCTTGGAGAGATATCCTCAAGACCTTATTTATATCCCCTTTGTTAATACCCATTTTCCACTTGTATACCTTGATCATGTCTCCTCATTCTACGTCTTACAAGTGAATGTAATTTTAGGGTCTTCAATCTTTCTTCGTAAGGAAGATTTCTAATGCTATGTATTAATTTAGTCATTCTACGCTGAATGTTTTCTAACGAATTTATGTCCATTCTGTAATATGGAGACCAGAACTGAGCTGCGTAATCTAGGTGAGGCCTTACTAATGATGTATAAAGCTGTAATATAACCTCTGGACTTCTGTTGCTAACACTTCTTGATATAAATCCCAGTAATCTATTTGCCTTATTACGTACGCTTAGGCATTGCTGTCTTGGTTTAAGGTTGCTGCTTACCATCACCCCCAAGTCCTTCTCGCAATCTGTATGGCTAAGTTCTACGTTATTTAACTTATAAGTGCTTGGGTTATGGACACTCCCGAGCTTCAGAACCTTGCATTTATCTACATTGAACTGCATCTGCCACTTTTCTGACCACAAATTAAGTTTGTCTAAATCTTCCTGAAGTTCTATGACATCTATGTTTGAATCAATTATCCTACCTATCTTCGTGTCGTCGGCGAATTTGCTCATATCACTAGTAATTCCCTCATCAAGGTCATTGATATATATTATAAATAACAATGGGCCTAAGACTGATCCCTGTGGAACACCACTTGTTACAAGTCCCCATTCGGATTTAACCCCATTTATGCACACTCTCTGCTTCCTATTGGTGAGCCATGACTCGATCCATGACAGCACTTTTCCCCCAATGCCATGAGCTGCCACTTTCTTTAACAGTCTCTGGTGCGGTACTCTATCAAAAGCCTTACTAAAGTCTAAATAAACAATATCGAATTCTTTATCGTGATCAACAGCCTCAAAAGCTTTACTGAAGAAGGTTAATAAATTAGATAGGCAGGAACGGCCCCTCGTGAATCCATGCTGGGTATCATTAATCAAATTATGGTTATCTAGATGGCTTCTAATAATATCAGCTATAATTGACTCTAGTAATTTGCCTACAATTGAGGTCAGGCTTATTGGGCGGTAGTTTGACGGTAGTGACTTGTCCCCTGCTTTAAAAATAGGAATTACATTAGCCATCTTCCACATATCAGACACTACACCTGTTTGAAGAGATAAATTAAAAATGTTAGATATTGGTTCACAGAGTTCCATTTTGCATTCCTTAAGAACCCTTGCAAAAGCTCATCAGGACCCGGCGATTTATTTTGTTTCAGTCGGTCCAGCTGTTTCATAATAATTTCGCTAGTGACTGTGATATTACATAATTTATCTTCTTCTGAGCCTCTGTAAAAATTAATTACTGGGATATTATTAATGTCTTCCTGTGTGAAAACCGAGAGAAAATAATTATTAAAAATAGAGCACATATCGTTCTCCTTGTCAGTAAGATGCCCAAAGTTATTTTTAAGGGGACCTATCTTATCCCTAACTTTTGTTCTATAAACCTGGAAAAACTTTTGGGTTAGTTTTGAATCCCTAGAAACTTTAATTTCATAGTCCCGTTTAGCTTTTCTTATTCCCTTTTTAACGTCCCTCTTAATGTCAGTATACTGATTTATAAGATGATCCTCACCTCTTTTTATGCGCCTATAAATTCCTTTCTTCTGCTCTAAAAGATATTTGAGCCTATTATTCATCCATTTTGGGTCATTTCTACTTGATCTAATTTCTTTATACGGGATAAATGTTCTTTGGGCAGCCTGTATAAGTGGTCTGGATGCCCATGATGCCCTGTATCACCTCACAAGTTGTTTTACTCTGCCATGACTAACTTACTTCTTGAAGTGTGCACCTTCCTTCAACAACCCAACACTCAGCGAATATGACTCACTCCTGCGACATTTCTTTAGGAAGGCACCGAATCTGTCAATGGAAGATCATCAATGCTATCAAGCAACTATTCCATGTGACTGGGAGGTATAGGGGGCTTCCAGTAAACTAGTAAAGGAGATTGTCCACGAACGCTTCAGAGGTTTTGTAGGAGCTCACAACAGATTCTTGTAGATTCTTCAAGCAGATCAGTTCCACCTACAGAGCACAAACAGCCCCACTGGGACAAACCGATCATGGAAAAAATCACCAACACAATGCTCAGCAACGCTTCAGGAAAGGACAAAGCTGGTCTCCTAGCAGTGAAAGCACCTCATTCAGGAGTTTTCCTTTAACTGTTCCCAGTTCCTCCTTGGGCACTCGACTCGACCCACAAGCCATTCAAATTGGTGTAGCTCTTCGCTTAGGTGCATATGCGGGGGCGTCAGCTGATCGATTTGGACTACATGGTCTCGTTTGTCATACATCAGAACGGAGGTATACAAGACATGAGAAAATCAACGGATTCATCATGAGAAGTCTTGCCACAGCCCATTGCCCGGCAGAACAGGAACCTCAAGTACTGAGGTCTGATGGAAACTAAAAGCATCCAGATGGAGTCACTATGCTACCCTGGAAGGATGGTAAGCAGATTGCTTGGGACTACACCTGTGATGCCACATTGGCGGACACCTACTTGTCATACTCTGAAGCAGAAGCGGGTGGAGCCGCAAGCTACAGGGAGACCCAAAAGATCAACAAATACAGGGGGCTGCTACCTTGCTATAACCTCATCCCAGTAGGGTCGGAGACCCTTGGAGCATGGAGCAAGTGTGCTCTAAAATTCCTGAAAGGTTTAAGTGAAAAACTCATCATGGAAACCAAGGAGCCCAGAGTGACAAGCTTCCTCTTTCAGAGACTCCGTGTTGTGATCCAGAGGCGAAATTCCTGCAGCATTCTGGACACACAGCCCACCGCCTGGGAGCTGGATGAAGTAAAAGGTTTGGTATACAAATGCAGATGGTATAACAAATAAATGTGAGGAGTGGCATGAAAGAATAAAGGAGACATCCCCAGACATAATAGCACTCACAGAAACGAAACTCACCAGGATGAAAACAGATGCAATCTTTCCACCCGGATATCAAATCCTCAGGAAAGATAGAGGGAGCAGAGGGGGAGGAGGAGTTGCACTGCTCATTAAGAACAGGTGGGGATTTGAGGAAGTGGAAGGAATGGATGGAATGGGTGAAAGGGACTACATAGTAGGAACAATTCAGTCTGAGGGCCATAAGGTGGTAATTCCTGTAATGTACAACCCGCCACAGAACTGCAGGAGGCCAAGAGAAGAATACGACGAGAGCAACAGAGCAATGGTAGACACACTAGCCGAGGTAGCCAGAAGAGCCCACATGGGGAGAGCAAAGTTACTAGTTATGGGTGATTTCAATCACAAAGAGATTGATTGGGAAAACCTAGAGCCCCATGGGGTCCTGAATCATGGAGAGCCAAGATGATGGATGTGGTACTGGAAAACCTCATGCATCAACATGTTAGAGACACTACCAGAGAGAGAGTGATGATGATCCAGCAAGACTGGACCTAGTATTCACCTTGAGTAGTTCAGACATCGAGGATATCACGTATGAAAGGCCCCTTGGAGCTAGTGATCATTTGGTTCTGTGTTTTGATTATATAGTTGAGCTACAAGTGGAGAGGGAGCAGGAATAGGAAAGGAGAAACGAAACTACAAAAGGGGGACTACACAGGCATGAGGAACTTCCTACAAGACGTTCAGTGGGAGAGAGAATTGGCAGGAAAACCAGTAAAAGAAATGATGGAATATGTGACAACCAAATGCAAAGAGGCAGAGGAGAGGTTTGTCCCCAAGGAAACAGAAGTAATGGGAAGACCAGAACGAGTCCTTGGTTCACCCAGAGGTGTAGGGAGGCAAAAAGTAAGTGTAATAGAGAATGGAAAAAGTACAGAAGACAAAGGACCCAGGAAAATAAAGAGATTAGCCGAAGAGCCAGAAACGAATATGCACAGGTAAGAAGGGAGGCTCAGCGACAATATGAAAATGATATAGCATCAAAAGTCAAGTCTGACCCGAAGCTGTTGTATAGCCACATCAGGAGAAAAACAACAGTCAAGGACCAGGTAATCAGGCTGAGAAAGGAAGGTGGGGAGTTCACAATAAACGACCAAGAGGTATGTGAGGAGCTCAACATGAGATTTAAAGAAGTATTTACAGAGGAGACAGGAAGGACTCCAGGAATTCAGAATAGGGAGGTCTACCAACAAGTGCTGGATGAAATACACACAACTGAGGAGGAGGTAAAGAAGCTGCTATGTGAACTTGATACCTCAAAAGCGGTGGGACCGGACAACATTTCTCCGTGGGTCCTTAGAGAGGGAGCAGAGATGTTGTGTGTGCCACTAACACAAATCTTCAACACATCCATTGAAACTGGGCAACTACCTGAGGCGTGGAAGATGGCAAATGTAGTCCCAATTTTTAAGAAAGGAGACAGACATGAGGCATTAAACTACAGACCTGTGTCACTGACGTGTATAGTATGCAAAGTCATAGAGAAGATCATCAGGAGGAGAGTGGTGTAGCACCTAGAAAGACACAAGCTTATAAACGACAACCAGCATGGTTTCAGGGAAGGAAAATCCTGTGTCACAAACCTACTGGAGTTTTATGACAAGGTAACAGAAGTAAGACACGAGAGAGAGGGGTGGATAGACTGCATTTTTTTGGACTGCAAGAAGGCGTTCGACACAGTTCCTCACAAGAGATTAATGCAAAAGCTAGAGGATCAGGCACACGTAACAGGAAAAGCACTGCAATGGATCAGAGAATATCTGACAGGGAGGCAACAACGAGTCATGGTACGTGACGAGATGTCAGAGTGGGCACCTGTGACGAGTGGAGTTCCACAAGGGTCAGTCCTAGGACCTGTACTGTTTTTGGTATATGTGAATGACATAACGGAAGGGATAGACTCAGAAGTGTCCCTGTTTGCAGATGATGTGAAGTTAATGAGAAGAATCAAATCAGTCGAGGATCAGGCAGGACTACAAAGAGACCTGGACAGGCTGCAAGCCTGGTCCAGTAACTGGCTCCTTGAATTTAACCCTGCCAAATATAAAGTCATGAATATCGGGGAAGGACAAAGAAGACCGCAGACAGAGTATAGTCTAGGTGGCCAAAGACTGCAAACCTCACTCAAAGAAAAAGATCTTGGGGTGAGTATAATACCGAGCACATCTCCTGAGGCACACATCAATCAGATAACTGCTGCAGCATACGGGCGGCTGGCAAACCTAAGAATAGCGTTCCAATACCTCACTAAGGAATCATTCAAGACTCTGTATACCATATACGTCAGGCCCATACTGGAGTATGCAGCACCAGTTTGGAACCCACACCTGGTCAAGCACGTCAAGAAATTAGAGAAAGTGCAAAGGTTTGCAACAAGACTAGTCCCAGGGCTAAGGGGATTGTCCTACGAAGAAAGGTTAAGGGAAATCGGCCTGACGACACTAGAGGACAGGAGGGTTAGGGCAGACATGATAACGACATATAAAATACTGCGAGGAATAGATAAGGTGGACAGAGACAAAATGTTCCAGAGAGGGGACACAGAAACAAGGGGTCACAATTGGAAGTTGAAGACTCCTACGAGTCAAAGGGATGTTAGGAAGTATTTCTTCAGTCATAGAGTTGTCAGGAAGTGGAATAGCTTAGAAAGCGACATAGTGGAGGCAGGAACCATACATAGTTTTAAGACTAGGTTTGATAAAGCTCATGGAGCAGGGAGAGAGAGGACCTAGTATCAATCAGTGAAGAGGCGGGGCCAGGAGCTATGACTCGACCCCTGCAACCACAAATAGGTGAGTACAAATAGGTGAGTACAAACACACACACACACACACACACACACACACACACACACACACACACACACACACACACACACATATATATATATATTTATTTATTTATTAACAAATAGGCCGTTTCCCACCAAGGCAGGGTGGCCCGACAAAGAAAAACTTTCATCATCACTCACTCCATCACTGTCTTGCCAGAGGCGTTCTTACACTACAGCTACAAAACTGCAACATTAACACCCCTCCTTCAGAGTGCCGGCACTGTACGTACTTCCCATCTCCAGGACTCAAGTCCGGCCTGCCGGTTTCCCTGAAACCCTTCATAAATGTTACCTTGCCTACACTCCAACAGCACGTCAAGTCTTAAAAACCATTTGTCTCCATTCATTCCAATCTAACACGCTCACGCACGCTTGCTGGAAGTCCAAGCCCCTCGCACACAAAACCTTCTTTACTCCTTCCATCCAACCTTTCCTAGGCCGACCACTATCCGCCTTTCCTCCACTACAGATTTATACACTTTCGAAGTCATTCTATTTTGTTCCAACCTCTCTACATGTCCAAACCATCTCACACCTCCTAATCTCCAAACTACAGATTCTCTGCATTATATTCACACCACACATTAACCTCAGACATGACATCTCCACTGCCTCCAGCCTTCTCCTTGTTGCAACATTCACAACCCATGTCTCACACCCATACAAGAGTGTTGGTATAACTATACTCTCATACATTCCCCTCTTTGCTTTCATGGATAAAGTTCTCTGTCTCCACAAGCTCCTCAGTGCACCACTCACCTTTTTCCCCTCGTTAATTCTATGATTCACCTCATCCTTCATAGACCCATCTGCTGACACACACACACACACACACACACACACACACACACACACACACACACACACACACACTATATATATATATATATATATATATATATATATATATATATATATATATATATATATATATATATATATATATATATTTTTTTTATTTTTTATTAACACATCGGCCGATTCCCACCAAGGCAGGGTGGCCCGAAAAGAAAAACTTTCATCATCATTCACTCCATCACTGTCTTGCCAGAAGGGTGCTTTACACTACAGTTATAAAACTGCAACATTAACACCCCTCCTTCAGAGTGCCGGCACTGTACTTCCCATCTCCAGAACTCAAGTCCGGCCTGCCGGTTTCCTGAATCCTTCATAAATGTTACTTTGCTCACACTCCAACAGCACGTCAAGTATTAAAAACCATATGCCTCCATTCACTCCTATCAAATACGCTCACACATGCTTGCTGGAAGTCCAAGCCCTCGCACACAAAACTTCCTTTACCCTCCCTCCAACCTTTCCTAGGCCGACCCCTACCCCGCCTTCCCTCCACTACAGATTTATACACTCTCGAAGTCACTCTGTCTCGTTCCATTCTCTCTACATGTCCAAACCACCTCAACAACCCCTCCTCAGCTCTCTGGACAATCGTTTTGGTAATCCCGCACCTCCTCCTAATTTCCAAACTCCGAATTCTCTGCATTATATTCACACCACACATTGACCTCAGACATGACATCTCCACTGCCTCCAGCCTTCTCCTCGTTGCAACATTCATCACCCATGCTTCACACCCATATAAGAGCGTTGGTATAACTATACTCTCATACATTCCCCTCTTTACTTCCATGGACAAGGTTCTTTGTCTCCACAGACTCCGAAGTGCTCCACTCACCCTTTTCCCCTCATCAATTCTATGATTCACCTCATCCTTCATAGACCCATCCGCCGATATGTCCACTCCCAAATATCTGAATACATTCACCTCCTCCATACTCTCTCCCTCCAATCTGATATCCAATCTTTCGTCACCTATTCTTTTTGTTATCCTCATCACCTTACTCTTTCCTATATTCACTTTCAATTTTCTCCTTTTACACACCCTACCAAATTCATCCACCAACCTCTGCAGCTTCTCTTCAGAATCTCCCAAAAGCACAGTGTCATCAGCAAAAAGCAATTGTGACAACTCCCACTTTGTATTTGCTTCTTTATCTTTTAGCCCAACACCTCTTGCCAAGACCCTCGCATTCACTTCTCTTACAACCCCATCTATAAATATATTGAACAACCACGGTGACATCACACATCCTTGTCTAAGGCCCACTTTTACTGGGAAATAGTCCCTTCCCTCCTACACACTCTAACCTGAGCCTCACTATCCTCATAAAAACTCTTCACTGCTTTCAGTAACCTTCCTCCTATTCCATACACCTGCAACATCTGCCACATTGCCCCCTATCTACCCTATCATACGCCTTTTCCAAATCCATAAATGCCACAAAAACATCTTTACCCTTATCCAAATACTGTTCACCTATATGTTTCACTGTAAACACTTGGTCTACACACCCCTACCTTTCCTAAAGCCCCTTGTTCATCTGCTATCCTGCTTTCTGTTTTACTCTTAATTCTTTCAATAATAACTCTACCATACACTTTACCAGGTACACTCAACAGACTTATTCCCTATAATTTTTGCACTCTCTTTTTTCCCCTTTGCCTTTATACAAAGGAACAATACACGCTCTCTGCCAATCCCTAGGTACCTTACCCTCTTCCATACATTTATTAAATAATAGCACCAACCACTCCAAAATTATATCCCCACCTGCTTTTAACATTTCTATCTTTATCCCATCAATCCCAGCTGCCTTACCCCTTTCATTCTACCCAATGCCTCACGAACTTCCCTACACCCACAACTGGCTCTTCCACACTCCTACAAGATGTTATTCCTCCTTGCCCTACACACGAAATCACAGCTTCCCTGTCTTCATCAACATTTAACAAATCCTCAAAATATTCTCTCCATCTTCCCGATACCTCTAACTCTCCATTTAATAACTCTCCTCTCCTATTTTTAACTGTCAAATTCATTTGTTCTCTAGGCTTCCTCAACTTATTAATCTCATTCCAAAACTTGTTCTTATTTTCAACAAAATTTGCTGATAACATCTCACCCACTCTCTCATCTGCTCTCTTTTACATTGCTTCACCACTCTTTTAACCTCTCTTTTTCTCTCCATATACTCTTCCCTCCTTGCATCACTTCTACTTTGTAAAAACCTCTCATATGCTAACTTTTTCTCCCTTACTACTCTCTTTACATCATCATTCCACCAATCGCTCATCTTCCCTCCCGCACCCACTCGCCTGTAACCACAAACTTCTGCTGAACACTCTAACACTACATTTTTAAATCTACCCCATACATTTTCGACCCCATTGCCTACACTCTCACTAGCCCATCTATCATCCAATAGTTGTTTATATCTTACCCTAACTGCCTCCTCTTTTAGTTTATAAACCTTCACCTCTCTTTTACTTACTGATTCTATTTTCCTTGTATCCCATCTACCTTTTACTCCCACTGTAGCTATAACTAAAAAGTGATCTGATATATCTGTAGCCCCTCTATAAACATGTACATCCTGAAATCTACTCAACAGTCTTTTATCTACCAATACATAGTCCAACAAACTACTGTCATTACGCCCTACATCATATCTTGTATACTTATTTATCCTCTTTTTCTTAAAATATGTATTACCTATAACTAAACCCCTTTCTATACAAAGTTCAATCAAAGGGCTCCCATTATCATTTACACCTGGCACCCCAAACTTACCTACTACACCCTCTCTGCATGTTTCTCCCACTTTAGCATTTAGGTCCCCTACCACAATTACTCTCTCATTTGGTTCAAAAGTTCCTATACATTCGCTTATCATCTCCCAAAATCTCTCTCTCTCCTCTACACTCCTCTCTTCTCCAGGTGCATACACGCTTATTATGACCCACTTTTCGCATCCGACCCTTATTTTAATCCACATAATCCTTGAATTTACACATTTATATTCCCTCTTTTCCTTCCATAACTGATCCTTCAACATTATTGCTACCCCTTCCTTAGCTCTAACTCTCTCAGATACTCCTGACTTAATCCCATTTATTTCTCCCCACTGAAACTCGCCTACCCCCTTCAGCTTTGTTTCGCTTAGGGCCAGGACATCTAACTTCTTTTCATTCATAACATCGGCAATCATCTCTTTCTTATCATCCGCACTACATCCACGCACATTCAGACAACCCAATTTTATAAAGTTTTTCTTCTTCTCGTTTTTAGTAGATTTGTACAGGAGAAGGGGTTACTAGCCCATTGCTCCCGGCATCTTAGTCGCCTCATACGACACGCATGGCTTACGGAGGGAAGATTCTTTTCCACTTCCCCATGGACAATAGAGAAAATAAAAAGAACAAGAGCTATTAAGAAAAGAAGAAAAACCTAGATGTGTGTATGTATATATATGCATGTGTATGCCAGTGTAGTGTGACCTAAAGTGTAAGTAGAAGTAGCTAGATATACCTGTTATCCAGCGTGTTTATGAGACAGAAAAAGACACCAGCAATCCTACCATCATGTAAAACAGTTTCAGGTTTCTGTTTCACAGTCACCTGGCAGGACGGTAGTACCTCCCTGGGTGGTTGCTGTCTACCAACCTACTACCTATATATATATATATATATATATATATATATATATATATATATATATATATATATATATATATATATATATATATATATAACGTAAATCTGAATGGAACATAAACAATTATTTCACAACTAACCCATTTATATTCTTAAACAATTGAATAAAAAATAGAATTCTCATCAACATGACAACTGCGGCAATGATGGGCGGCGAGTGTGGGCGTGGGTGGGCGGGGGCTGCGACTTCATCTTTATGGTTATGGTAGTGGGGAGTGTTGGTTGGTTTTATTGGGTGGACTGGATGGTGGGTGACTAGCTTTGTGGGTCGTCCTCAGTGTCATCAAGTGTGAGAGCACTGCTCTTTACCACCCACTCTCACTTTCTCACTCTCTCACTCTCACTCCATGGTGTCAACACTGTCAACACAAGCAGTGTAGGATAGAGCAGAAATATTACACATAAACAGTCAACTGTCATGACACGAGTCCATGAACTACAGACCAGTTTCTCTGACCAGTATGGTATGTAAAGTTCTCCAGACAATTGTAAGGAGAGATCTACTGGAAAGCAGAGAGAGAGAGAGAGAGAGAGAGAGAGAGAGAGAGAGAGATTCAGGGAACATGAATTATAAGGAAATTAGTCACATGTTTAATATCCGGGTATCTTTATTATTATCACCGTAGATAAAGTGAAGAAGCAGAAGAGGTTCTGTAGTCACATTTTACCTTGTATGTCAGTGGTATGTAATACATACAAGATGGTATTTTTATTCTGCAGACGTTTCGCCATCCAGTGTCTTTATCAGCACAATATAGAAGACTGAAGATGTGTAAGATGAGGTAATCAGTCCCTGAGCCAAGATGCAGGAGTTCACTACAGTTACCTGCTCCTTGGCCCAGGGACTGATTACCTTATATTCTCTGTCTCTTCAGTCTTCTGTATTGTAATGATGAAAACCACTGGTTGGAGAAACGTCTGCAGAATAAAGATATCATCTTATCAGTATTATATACCACTGACATTCAAGATAAAATGCGCCTACAGAGCCTCTTCTATTTCTTCAACTTATCTACGATGATAAAACAAGAAGAGAGGGATGTAGGTATTGTATCTCTCCTGTAGACAGAAAAGCATCTGAAATTGTTCCTCACCAAATATTAATAATGAGGAACTCGTACAAACAGACAGAAATTATTGGAAAAGTGTACAAGTTCGGTGTCTTCAGTACAGGAAGTAGTGGCAGTAGACACTACCTCCAGTGGTGAACTCTTCTTAGTATTCCACTGAAGAAACTTGATGTGCAGGTGAAATATTTCGTCAGTAATAATATCCAACTGATGCACATTACTGATAATAGTAATAATAATAATAATAATAATAATAAAAATAATAGAAATAATAATAATAATCTTTATTTCTACAAGCACGTGATACACTTTATATAGACCTAGTTGACATCGCTGACATACTATACAGGAAGTTCCAGGTTATGCAGAGCATTTCAAGCAACATAGGCTAATCTTGTCCCCCAGGATGCCACCCACAACAGTTGTCTAACACCCAGGTACCTACTTATTGCTAGGTGAAAGGGGACAGCAGTTGTAAGGAAAGATGCCTAACTAATGATACAGAGAACATTAATCAGGGACGAATAGTCAGAATAAGGTAACGAGTTGAGTCTGACTAAGTTCGTTATTGTGGCTGCTAATGTTCATAACATATATATAAAATCCTCTGACTTGACTGAATCATATGAGTCTGTTTACTCATAATGTGAAGTTGATGAGAATGGAAGAAATAGTGAAAAATTTTAATAAGTTGAATGAGGGTCAGAAAATTGGCTCTTGGAATTCTATTGTAGTGAATGATAATGAAGAACTAGAGAGAGAGAGAGAGAAAGAGAGAGAGAGAGAGAGATCAGGAACGATGGTGATGTACAGCTAAACTGACAACAACACAGAATTATAAGACCTATGATAATACTGGCAACAAATATATCATCTTTGAAGTTAACAAACCAGCAGCACACACTGAACTTACTAACCACAAAACAGCTTTCAGGAACTTCAACACAGAAACATTTAGAGCACTCTACTGAAGGTATGTAGGGTTGACCATGGAGCGAGCAGCCTCACGGTGGAGCCCCAGCTGCTGACAATCCATCAGCAACATACAGAAATAGATCAATGTTTTCCATTAGGGTTTGTGTCGTAGCTCCGTGGAATAGGATACCAGAAGAGACTTAAAGAAATTAATCTGACGACTCTAGAAACATGGAGAGTAAGGGGGAGATATGATCACGACATAAACGATCAAGAGAGTAACCAACAGAGCAAATAAGGTGGAACTAGATGGAAGATAATAGTATTAATAAGCCAGAGAGGTGAGAGCTGGGCGAGGCTCCTCCATCATACCCCATTCACAGCTTTACCGGTAGGTATGACAGAGCCCAGGAACTGAGGTCTAGGAGATATCCGCGATGCCAACCCAGCAGACTGCGTGAGCACTGATATATATAGTTATAATCATAATTTTTAAAGGGGTGGGCCGGTAAGCCAGCGGAAGGCCTCGGTCAGATGACCAAAAGCTCTAGCTGCAGGTCATCATATGACTAAGACCCGCGTCAGGAAACACTTGTCATGTTTCCTGACAAACCTTACCTAACCTAACAGACTTATTCAGAAACAGTGTCTCAACTCCAGCAAACACAACTAGGTAAGTACAAATCGATGAGTACACACACACACACACACACACACACACACACACACACACACACACACACACACACACACACCACACACCACACACACACACACACACACACACACACACACACACACACACACATACACACACACCACAAACACACACACACACACACACACACACACACATACACACACACACACACACACACACACACACACACACACACACACACACATACAAGACTAGTCCCGGAGCTAAGGGGTATGTCCTACGAGAAGAGGTTAAGGGAAATCGACCTGACGACACTGGAGGACAGAAGAGATAGGGGAGACATGATAACGACATATAAGATACTGAGAGGAATTGACAAGGTGGACAAAGACAGAATGTTCCAGAGATGGGACACAGCAACAAGGGGTCACAGTTGGAAGTTGAAGACTCAGATGAATCACAGGGATGTTAGGAAGTATTTCTTCAGTCACAGAGTGGTCAGGAAGTGGAATAGTTTAGGAAGTGATGTAGTGGAGGCAGGTTCCATACATAGCTTTAAGAAGAGGTATGATAAAGCTCATGGCGCAGGTAGAGTGACCCAGTAGCGGCCAGTGAAGAGGCGGGGCCAGGAGCTATGACTCGACCCCTCCAACCACAACTAGGTGAGTACACACACACACACCAGTAAGGGCTAAAAGTAGACCGCCTTCCTGCCTCTGCTAAAAATATAGAAGGAGAGTAAAGGATCATTGCCCCATTTTTTACTCCCGAAGAGCACTCCAGGGAGCTTTAGGGAGCCAGTTCCCGAGAGGGAGTAGACGAGGATGAGGGAGGAGAGAGAAGAGAGGAAGAAGGAGAAGAACGATAAAGACCGGGAAATTAATGTTTGCGCTAATCTAACCAAACTTAAAAAAAAAAAAAAAACGAAAATTCGTGGCTGGAAAATATAATAAGTAACACAAACATCAAAAAGGAAACTGTATATGACGTTTCGCCCATCCTGGTCCCATTATCAAATTATTAAGATGAGAATCGACGTTTCGCCCATCCTGGAACCATTATCAAATTATTAAGATGAGAATCGACGTTTCGCCCATCCTGGAACCATTATCAAATTATTAAATTGTGAAGTGACGTTTCGACCAATCTGGGATCATTATCAGGTTAACAAGTTGTAAAATAATAAGTGTTCAAGAGGGACAGAAACGTCGTCAGGGTTGATGTAGATATGATGGAGACGTACAGGTAGATGTGGCGGTAGATGTGAAAGTAGATATGGAAGTAGATGTGTAGGAAGGTGTATATAAAGCTGCATAACCACCTCTGTCGTTAGAACCCGTAAAAGGTGCCTATTTACTGCTAGGTGAACAGGGGCAGCAGGTGTAAGGAGACTTGCCCGTGTGCCTCGCCTAGAAATCGAACCTGGGTGCCTTTGGTCGTGAACCGTTAGGTATACCATGTTAGACGCTGTTGGCAGAAGTACAGTACATAGTGTGAGGAAGTAGGTACTGGTGTTGGAACAAGACAAGAGGAAGTAGGTCCTGGTGCAGAAGCAAGACACGAATGAATGTGGAATGATACCTAATGACATACGGTATATGACGCTAATATTCTCACCGTGTATAAAAATTAGGTACGCAGAGTGTAAGGCACCTAACTACCTGGAGAGGAGAGATACATTCTTCAGAGATCACTGTGTGTTGACTCTCTCTCTCTCTCTCTTTTCACAACGGTGTTTATAAAGATAGGCTAAGAGTTCCTACCTTCATGTACAAGGTAAGTGTTTTACGTACCTTGGTACATTTAGAAGACTTCCCAGTATTGCCTCTAGTTCATTTTTATTGTTAGGAAACATGCAAGTATGTTGCTATGCTGTACGAACATGTTCTAGACTCGAGTCTTTCTAGTAATCAGTGATCACAGTTGACGTGATGTCATTGAGAAGGGCTCAACTAGTACAGTTGCTGTAGATGAATGGTTCAGAGAACCGACAAGTTATAAATTAGACACATATGCAACACTTGGGTATCTTTATTGAGGAAACGTTTCGCCACACAGTGGCTTCATCAGTCCAATACAAAGTAGAAAGGTGTAAGGAGAGGAGGAGTTTGAGGTAATCAGTCCCTCGGCCTGGAGTCGATGTGTTCAGTCCATCAATCTTGTTGGAAGTGCAGCACAAGGTCGTAGAGGTGGCTTATATACTGTAATCAGGTGAAGGTGAAGCAGGAGGAGGCGGGGTCATAGTGGTACCATCCACTAGTCGAAGTAGGTCTTCGTCCAGGGGTTGGACAAGTGTTGAAGAATTCGTTTGTATCAAGATCCCAAGCTGTTGCTGTGTCAGACAGGATGTAGATGAATGGTTCAGAGAACCGACAAGTTATAAATTGTATCAAGATACCCAAGTGTTGCATATGTGTCTAATTTATAACTTGTCGGTTCTCTGAACCATTCATCTACATCCTGTCTGACACAGCAACATCTTGGGATCTTGATACAAACGAATTCTTCAACACTTGTCCAACCCCTGGACGAAGACCTACTTCGACTAGTGGATGGCACCACTATGACCCCGCCTCCTCCTGCTTCACAGTGGGCGCCTGTGACGAGCGGTGTACCGCAGGGGTCAGTCCTAGGACCAGTACTATTCTTGCTATATGTGAATGACATGACGGATGGGATAGACTCAGAAGTGTCTCTTTTCGCAGATGATGTGAAATTAATGAGGAGAATCACATCGGATGAAGACCAAGCAGGACTTCAAAGTGACCTGGACAAGCTTGACATCTGGTCTAGCAACTGGCTTCTCGAATTTAACCCCACCAAATGCAAAGTCATGAAGATCGGAGAAGGGCAAAGAAGACCGCTGACAGAGTACAGGCTAGGTGGACAAAGGCTACAAACCTCATCAAAGGAGAAAGACCTTGGGGTGAGTATAACACCAAGCACGTCTCCGGAAGCACACATCAACCAGATAACCGCGGCAGCATATGGGCGACTGGCAAACCTAAGATTAGCGTTCCGTTACCTTAACAAGGAATCGTTCAAGACACTGTATACCGTATACGTCAGGCCCATACTAGAGTATGCAGCACCAGTCTGGAACCCACACCTGGTCAAGCACGTCAAGAAATTAGAGAAAGTGCAAAGGTTTGCGACAAGGCTAGTTCCACAACTCAGGGGACTGCCTTATGAAGAAAGGTTGAGGGAAATAGGACTAACAACACTGGAGGACAGAAGGGTTAGAGGAGACATGATAACGACATACAAAATACTGCGGGGAATCGACAAGGTAGATAGTGACAGGATGTTCCAGAGGAAACACAGAAACAAGGGGACACAACTGGAAGCTGAAGACTCAGATGAGTCAGAGGGATGTTAGGAAGCAATTCTTCAGCCATAGAGTAGTTAGGAAGTGGAATAGTTTAGCGAACGATATAGTGGAGGCGGGAACCATACATAGTTTTAAGACAAGGTATGATAAAGCTCACGGGGCAGGGAGAGCAGAGACCCAGTAGCGGACAGTGCAGAGGCGGGGCCAGGAGCTGAGTCTCGACCCCTGCAACCACAATTAGGTGAGTACAATTAGGTGAGTACCTGATTACAGTATATAAGCCACCTCTACGGCCTTGTGCTGCACTTCCAACAAGATTGATGGACTGAACACATCGACTCCAGGCCGAGGGACTGATTACCTCAAACTCCTCCTCTCCTTACACCTTTCTACTTTGTATTGGACTGATGAAGCCACTGTGTGGCGAAACGTTTCCTCAATAAAGATACCCAAGTGTTGCATATGTATCTAATTTATATTAGTATAGTTGCTACTTGCTGCCCGTCTTGTGGTGTAGAAGCTCTCTTCTCGCTGTCCTCGGAGTGGAGCCAAGAGTGGTACTTTAACGACATTAGTCTTGGACATAACAGTAAGGCCACCAACGTCTTTTCGGTGTTAAGTCTCTGCTGAAATAGAGATCTATCCAGACTGGGTCCGGGCGAGAAATGAGTCGTCTTACTCTGTTCTCTATTCTGTCCAGATTTAGTTGACGAGACGGGAAGGGCTGGCTGTCCATGACAGTGGAGCATACTCAAGGTGTGAGTGCACTTGTGCCACGTACAGAGTATAGTGACATCTACTGTCGAGCAGGAACGAAATACAACGTTATTCTTCACAGACATTTTTGAGTCAAATTTTATCCCTAGGTCATCCACCTCATCCCGGGTACCAACATTTTCCCGGCCATTCTTATCACTGCTCCAGAAACAAATGTCATCGTTTACCCCAGGCTGATACAGTTGTAGGCTGATGATTGATGCAGCTTAGAGCAGCTGGCATTTCCTCTCTTGGATAAGTGAATGTTACAGTCGTTTGTATAATCGTGTGATTTTGGGATGAGTTGAAGAAGGTCATTGAAGTAGACATTCCACAACAATGACACAACTACACTTCCCTGTGGAACATTTGCATCAACTGTATTCTTGCTACTCTCTCATTGAGAACTACTCTTAATTACCCTGAAGGTAATTAATCACTGATGAGACATAGTGCAGAGCCCTAGACTCCTTGTGTCTACAACTTCAAGAGTCCCTGGTGCCACACTCGGTCGTAAACACCAGCCAGTGCTACCACACAGCTGACTCTGGATTCATCCAGTGACTGGTGCCATATAGTTGAGAGACTTAACAGCAGATCAGCAGCAGAGTGACCTTTTCTGAAGTCATACTGACAGTTACACAGTAGTGAGTGGTAGTCAAAAAACTCTGTCATCTGCCGTGATATTATTGTCTCAAGAATCTTGACAGGAGTGACACTGGTCTAGAGTTGCTGATTTCCGCTCTGCTGTTCTTCCTGTCTCTTTCGACAGAGAAGACCACTTGCACTGTGCTAGGCAGTGCTAGTTAGAGGTACTGCTAGCTGGTCTACACATCTAATCAGCAATCTTGGGCTCAGCTTATTGTCACCATTGACAATGTTGACATAGCACTCTCTCTCTCTCTCTCTCTAAGCCTGGTGTTAGACCCTCACCTTCAAACACTGCATGTATAACTCAGTGTTAGACAACACCCTACATCCCCTCTCTCTAGCGTCTAGACGTTCAGTAATTGATGAAGGAGGAGCAGGCAGAGGAGGACGACGACGACGAAGTGGAAGAAGACGAGGAGGTAGACGAGAAGATAAACAAGGAAAGACGAGGAGAATGAGGAAGAGGAAGAGGAGGAGAAAATGGAAGAAAGATGTAACTTCCTTGGGAGATAAACAAATATTAAGGAGTGATCCCTAACACTGACCGTCTCCTGTTTGACACAGGGAAGGCAAGACTAGGGAAGGGGAGAGAGAGATAATAAAGGAAAGGGGAGAGAGAGAGAGAATAAAGGGAAGGGGAGAGAGAGCACAGTGAAAGAGAGACAGGGGAGAGGCTGTCATCACCAGCTGTCACATCAACACACACAAAGCATATATATTGGCTCTTCAGAATTTATCTCCTATTCATTCTCTGAAGCTCTTAGTGCACGTATACGTGTACGTATGCGTGCACGTATTGAGTGCACGTATGCGTGAACAAATTGAGTGCACGTATGCGTGAACAAATTGAGTGCACGTATGCGTGAACAAATTGAGTGCACGTATGCGTGAACAAATTGAGTGCACGTATGCGTGCACCAATAGAAGTGAATAATGTTTTTTTTTTTTTGCAAAAAAGTGCTTTGACGACGATGGTTTTGGCTAACGTAGCTTTGGAAAGACAGTTTTTTTAATAGATAGATAGTCCTTATGAATATAACCCCCTCAATGACAACTATTTCCATTGATTATTTTTGAGGTAAACATCAATTCTGATAGACAGCTATCGCAATGATAGAGCCTTAATAGACTGACTTTAATTATATCAGTGCTAAAGAAGAACCTTGTACTTGTTAACAAGACCAACTTGAAAAGTAACGACTTATATGGACGAATCACAGTAGACAAAACTGAATCAGAGTAGACAAAATTGAATCAGAGTAGACAAAACTGAATCAGAGTAGACACAACTGAATCAGAGTAGACAAAACTGAATCAGAGTAGCCAAAACTGAATCAGAGTAGACAAAACTGAATCAGAGTAGACAAAACTGAATCAGAGTAGACAAAACTGAATCAGAGTAGACAAAACTGAATCAGAGTAGACAGAACTGAATCAGAGTAGTACTATAGTAGTACCATGGTAGTAATATGATAGTACTATGGTAGTACCATAGTAGTACCACTCAACTACCACAATACTTCTGTAGTATTATTATGGTACTACCATAGTACTATGGTAGAACTGAATCAGAGGTGATAGAATTATGGTAGTACTAGTAGTACAACGTAGTACTATGGTAGTACTATGGTATTACTATGGTAGTACTATGGTAGTATTATGGTAGTACCATGGGAGTACTATGGTAGCACTATTGTAGTACCATGGTAGTGCTATAATAGTACTATGGTAGTACCATGGTATTACTATGAAAGCACTTAGGTGGTACCAAGATAGTTTCATGGTAGTACTATGGTAGTACTGTGGTATTAATTTATTAGTACCATGGTAGAACTATGATAGTACTATGGTATTAGCATGGTAGTACTATGGTAGTACCATTGTAGTACTATGGTAGCACTTTGGTTGTACCATGATAGTTCCATGGTAGTACTATGGTAGCACTGTGGTATAAATTTGGTAGTACCATGGTAGTACTATATTAGTACCATGGTAGTACTATGGTAGTACCTTTGTAGTACTATGGTAGTACCATGTTAGTACTAAGGTAGTACCATATTAGTACCATGGTAGTACTATAGTAGTACTATGGTAGTGCCATGTTAGTACTATGGTAATACCATGGTAGTACTATAGTAGTACAATGGTAGTTGTATGGTAGTGCTATGGTAGTACTATGATAATACTGTGGTATTGCTATGGTATTACTATGACAGTACCATGGTACTTCCATAGTACTACCATAATATTAACACGGCATTACCATAGTTCTAACATGGCACTACCATAGTACCATGGTAGTTCTATCGTAGTACTATAGCAGTACTGAAGTACTACCATTGTAGTACTATTGTAGTACTATGATAGTACTTTAATTGTACTATAGTAGAACTATAGTAGAACTATGGTAGAACTATGGTAGTACCATGGTAGTAACATGGTATTTCTATTGTAGTACAATAGTAGTACTGAAATACTATCATGGTAGTACTATGATAATACTGTAGTTGTACTATGGTAGTACTATGGTAGTACTGTCGTTGTACTATGGTAGTACTGAAGTACTACCGTTGTAGTACTATGGTAGTACTATGGTTGTACTATTGTAGTACTATGGTTGTACTATGGTAGTACTATTGTTGTACTATGGTAGTACTATGGTAGTATTATGGTAGTAATATGGCTGTACTATGGTTGTACCATGGTAGTACTATGGTTGTACTATTGTAGTACTATTGTTGTATTATGGTAGTACTATGGTTGTACTATGGTTGTACTATTGTAGTACTATAGTTGTACTATGGTAGTACTATGGTAGTACTATGGTAGTACTATGGTTGTACTATGGTAGTACTATGGTTGTACTATAGTTGTACTATGGTTGTACTATGGTAGTACTATGATAGTACTATGGTTGTACTATGGCAGTACTATGGTTGTACTATGGTTGTACTATGGTAGTACTATGGTTGTACTATGTTAGTACTATGGTTGTACTATGGTAGTACTATGGTTGGACTATGGTTGTACTATGGTAGTACTATGATAGTACTATGGTTGTACTATGGTAGTACTATGGTTGTACTATGGCAGTACTATAGTTGTACTATGGTAGTACTATGGTAGTACTATGGTAGTACTATAGTAGTACTATAGTTGTACATATGGTTGTACTATGATAGTACTATGGTAGTACTATGGTAGTACTATGGTAGTAATATGATATTACTATGGTTGTACTATGGTAGTACTATGGTAGTACTATGGTAGTACTATGGTTGTACTATGGTTGTACTATGGTAGTAATATGGTAGTATTATGATAGTACTATGGTAGTACTATGGTAGTACTATGGTAGTACTATTGTTGTACTATGGTAGTACTATGGTAGTACTATGGTTGTACTATGGTTGTACTATGGTAGTACTATGGTTGTACTATGGTTGTACTATGGTAGTACTATGGTAGTACTATGGTTGTACTATGGTAGTACTATGGTAGTACTATGGTAGTACTATGGTTGTACTATGGTTGTACTATGGTAGTACTATGGTAGTACTATGGTTTTACTATGGTTGTACTATGGTAGTACTATGGTAGTACTTTGGTAGTACTATGGTAGTACTATGGTTGTACTATGATAGTACTATGATAGTACTATGGTAGTACTATGGTTGTACTATGGTAGTACTATGGTAGTACTATGTTAGTACTATGGTTGTACTATGGTTGTACTATGGTTGTACTATGGTAGTACTATGGATGTACTATGGTAGTACTATGGTAGTACTATGGTAGTACTATGGTTGTACTATGGTAGTACTATGGTAGTACTATGTAGTACTATGGTAGTACTATGGTAGTACTATGGTAGTACTATGGTTGTTCTATGGTTGTACTATGGTAGTACTATGGTAGTACTATGGTAGTACTATGGTTGTACTATGGTTGTACTATGGTAGTACTATGGTAGTACTATGGTTGTACTATGGTTGTACTATGGTAGTACTATGGTAGTACTATTGTAGTACTATGGTAGTACTATGGTTGTACTATGGTAGTACTATGGTAGTACTATGATAGTACTATGGTAGTACTATGATAGTACTATGGTAGTACTATGATAGTACTATGGTAGTACTATGGTAGTACTATGGTTGTACTATGGTAGTACTATGGTAGTACTATGGTAGTACTATGGTTGTACTATGGTAGTACTGTGGTAGTACTATGGTTGTACTGTGGTTGTACTATGGTAGTACTATGGTAGTACTATGGTAGTACTATGGTAGTACTATGGTTGTACTATGGTAGTACTATGGTAGTACTATGATAGTACTATGGTAGTACTATGGTTGTACTATGGTAGTACTATGGTAGTACTATGGTTGTACTATGGTAGTACTGTGGTAGTACTATGGTTGTACTGTGGTTGTACTATGGTAGTACTATGGTAGTACTATGGTAGTACTATGGTAGTACTATGGTTGTACTATGGTAGTACTATGGTAGTACTATGGTAGTACTATGATAGTAGTATTATAGTACTATGATAGTACTATGGTAGTACTATGGTAGTACTATGATAGTACTATGGTAGTACTATGATAGTACTATGGATAGTACTATGGTTGTACTATGGTAGTACTATGGTAGTACTATGGTAGTACTATAGTTGTACTATGGTAGTACTATGGTAGTACTATGGTTGTACTATGGTAAAACTATGGTAGTACTATGGTAGTACTATGGTAGTACTATGGTAGTACTATGGTAGTACTATGATAGTACTATGGTAGTACTATGATAGTACTATGGTAGTACTATGGTAGTACTCGCCTCTACAATAACAGCTACAAATGTTACTATTATTGTTAACTTTAACAATATTGATGCCGCTGGAAACAACAGTCTTGCAAATATTGTCAGCAATGTTGCTCTTGCCGTCACTGTTGTTGCTGTGCTGTTGTTGGGGTTTGTTCTTGCTGTTTTTGTTGTAATTGCTTTTGTTTGAATTGTTGCTGTTGGTGATGCGACCCCACTTTGTTTATTGTTTATGTTGTTTGTTGCTACTGGTGTTGCTGTTTTTGTCCTTGTGTTTCTTCTTTGTATTATTTTGTTGCTACTGTTGTTGTTTTGCTGATACTGTTGTTGTTTTGCTGCTACTGTTGTTGTTTTTGCTGCTACTATTGTTGTTTTTGCTGCTACTGTTGTTGTTTTGCTGCTACTGTTGTTGTTTTGCTGCTACTGTTGTTGTTTTGCTGCTACTGTTGTTGTTTTGCTGCTACTGTTGTTGTTTTCTTGATACTGTTATTGTTATTTTGCTACTGTTATTATGTTGCTACTGTTGTTGCTATGTTGCTACTGTTGTTGTTATGTTGCTACTGTTGTTGTTATGTTGCTACTGTTGTTGTTTTGTTGCTACTGTTGTCTTTTTGCTGCTACTGTTGTTGTTTTGTGGCTAATTTTGTTGTTTTGTTGCTGCTGTTGATGTTTTGTTGTTACTGTTATTTTGAGTTACCGTTGTTCATTTGTTTCTGTTTTTGTCCACTGTTGTCTTTTATTGTGATATGTTGCTTCATTGTTATTGTTCTGTTTTAGTGTTCCGTTGTTTTGGTGCGACTGTTGTTATATCTGGTATTAGTTTTGGTATTATTGTTAATATTATTGTCATTATGATTGTTGGTATTATTGCTGGTATTATTCTTGGTACTATTGTTGATATTATTAGTATTATTGCTGGTATTATTCTTGGTACTATTCTTGATATTATTAGTATTATTACTGGTATTATTTCTGGTATTATTCTTGGTACTATTGTTGATATTATTAGTATTATTGCTGGTATTATTCTTGGTTCTATTCTTGATATTATTAGTATTATTGCTGGTATTATTCTTGGTACTATTGTTGATATTATTAGTATTATTGCTGGTATTATTGATAGTATTATTGACAGCAATATTGTTGGTATTAGTGTGGTAATCAAGTAGTTTCTTCTGGGGGGTGAGACAGCAGGTAAAGGGGTGAAAAAGCAGGTAAAGGGGTGAGAAAGCAGGTAAAGGGGTGAAAAGGCAGGTAAAGGGGTGAAAAAGCAGGTAAAGGGGGGAGAAATCAGGTAAAGGGGTGAGAAAGCAGGTAAAGAGGTGAGAAAGCAGTTAAAGGGGTGAGAAAGCAGTTAAACGGGTGAGAAAGCAGGTAAAGGGGTGAGAAAGCAGATAAAGGGGGTGACCTGACTACCTTGATATTAGCTCCAGGTGGTCGGCTAGATAATTATATGAGTGGGTGCGGTTGGGTGTGAGTTGGTCCTGACTAGCTTGTGCTACTAGGTCAGATGCAGTGCTCCTTCCTTAAGTGAATGTAACCTGACTTGGCTGGGTCGGGGCATTGGCTTAAGCCTGTTGGAGACTTGGACCTGCCTCGCATGGGCCAGTAGGCCTGCTGCAGTGTTCCTTCTTTCTTATGTTCTTATGTAATATAACTCCATACTTGATTATAGTGGCGATGTAAGTTAAGTAACCTAGTATGGTTAGCCAGACGTACTACCACAGGTGCCAGGCTGCGAGACGCTGGGCACTGCCTGGACACTGGCTAGGCACTAGCTGAACACTGGCTGGACACTGGCTGTGCACTGGATGTACACTGGCTAAACACTGGCTGGACACTGGCTGTGCGCTGGCTGTGCACTGGCTGAACACTGGTGGGACACTGGCTTGACACTGGTTGAACATTGGCTGTGCACTGGCTGAACACTGGCTGTGCATTGACTCGACAATGGCGTCCAGCTGGCTGGACACTGGCTGAACACTGGCTGGGCACTGGCTGGGCACTGGCTGGACACTGGCTGGACACTGGCTGGACACTGGCTGACACTTCCTGGACACTATCTGGACCGGGCACTGGATGGTCACTGGATGGGTAGTCACTACCAACATCTTGAACAGTGAGAGGCACTGACCTCACCAAGGGAATTCTGGACGGAAGTCGTAATGGACAGGTACGACTTCATTAATTAGAAAACCTCATTAAGTTATTGTATTAATGTTGGTAGAATTACCGACAATATGTCAGGTAAAAGCACACACCAGTGAAGCTAATGTGACATTTTATTGTGGCAACGTTTCGCTCTCCAGGATCTTTGTCAAGATGTTACTGCTTGATTAAGCTCCTGGAGAGCGAAACGTTGCCACGATAGGGAGTCACATTAGATACACAGGTGTCCATTTACCCAGGAACATGTACGTAAGATACAAAGTTACTAGTTTAAGGATTTGCAAATCTAGATAGATGAATTTTGTAGTCTTGTCTGTGTGTCCTACGACTGCTTGTCTGTGTCTTACGGCTGCTTGTCTAGGTCCAACGACTGCTTGTCTGGGTCCAACGACTGCTTGTCTGTGTGTCCTACAGCTGCTTGTCTGTGCCCTATGACTGCTTGTCTTTGCCCTACGACTTCTTGTCTGTGTCCAACGACTGCTTGTCTGTGTGTCCTACAACTGCTTGTCTGTGCCATATGACTGCTTGTCTTTACCCTACGACTTCTTGTCTGTGTCCTACGACTGGATGTCTGTGTGACCTACGACTGCTTGTTTGTGTGTACTACGACTGCTTGTTTGTGTGTCCTACGACTGCTTGTTTGTGTGTCCTACGACTGCTTGTCTGTGTCCTACAACGGAAGGAAATCTCTCAAGACATCACAGACTTCCTGGGAAACTTTACTGGCCCTGTCCGTCGAGGACAATCCTATCTTGTCTAAGCATGGAATGACAAGTGCCTAAGTAGAGTTTAATTGATGATCTGATGGATGTAATGGCTAATCAGGTCGTCAGGCACAACAGAGTACCTCTGTTCTAGACATTTATTGTTGATATTACTGTTGATATTATTGCTGATATTATTGTTCGTATTATTGTTGACTTTTTTTTAATTATTGTTGGTATTATTTTTGGTATTACCATCCCTCTTGTTACCTTCACTAACATAAATTATTTAATATATTATTTCTGAAAATACTAGCAAAAATATATATATATATATATATATATATATATATATATATATATATGTCGTGCCGATTAGGTAAAACTGGTCAATTAGCAAGAACTCATCTAAAATTAAGTCCTTTCTAAAATTTTCTCTTATACGTTTAAAGATATATTTTTTTCATTTATGTTAATGTAAGAATTTATAATTTTGTACCAAGAGAAACTTTGAAAACCTACCTAACCTTATTACAACAAGCTCAATTTAATTTAGCCTAACCCAACTAAATATATTTTAGATACGTTAACAATTAATTTAATAATAAACAACACAATGAAATATATTTTTTTCGTTATGTTCAGAATGATTTTGGCGAAATTATTGCATACACAAATTTTCACTTGTCTTATATGGCAAGGTGAGCGTTGCTATTTAAGCCAAAATCGCAAGTTTTACCTAATCGGCATGACATTATATATATATATATATATATATATATATATATATATATATATATATATATATATATATATATATATATATATATATGTCGTGCCGATTAGGTAAAACTGGTCAATTAGCAAGAACTCATCTAAAATTTAGTCCTTTCTAAAATTTTATCTTATACGTTTAAAGATATATTTTTTTCATTTATGTTAATGTAAGAATTTATAATTTTGTACCAAGAGAAACTTTGAAAACCTACCTAACCTTATTAAAACAAGCGCAATTTAATTTAGCCTAACCCAACTAAATATATTATAGATACGTTAACATTAATTTATTAATAAACAAACACAATGAAATATATTTTTTTCGTTTTGTTCAGAATGATTTTGGCGAAATTATTGCATACACAAATTTTCACTTGTCTTATATGGCAAGGTGAGCGTTGCTATTTAAGCCAAAATCGCAAGTTTTACCTAATCGGCACGACATATTTTTTATATATATATATATATATATATATATATATATATATATATGTGTGTGTGTGTGTGTGTGTGTACTCACCTAATTGTACTCAACTAATTGTGGTTGCAGGGGTCGAGACTCAGCTCCTGGCCCTGCCTCTTCGCTGTCCGCTACTGGGTCACTGCTCTCCCTGCTCCATGAGCTTTATCATACCTCGTCTAAAAACTATGTATGGTTCCTGCCTCCACTATATCTTTCTCTAGACTATTCCACTTCCTGACTACTCTGTGGCTGAAGAAATGCTTCCTAACATCCCTTTGGCTCATCTGAGTCTTCAGCTTCCAGTTGTGTCCCCTTGTTTCTGTGTTCCCTCTCTGGAACATCCTGTCACTGTCTACCTTGTCGATTCCCCGCAGTATTTTGTATGTCGTTATCATGTCTCCTCTGACCCTTCTTTCCTCCAGTGTTGTTAGTCCTATTTCCCTCAACCTTTCTTCATAGAACAGACCCCTGAGTTGTGGAACTAACCTTGTCGGAAACCTTTGCACTTTCTCTAGTTTCTTTACGTGCTTGACCAGGTGTGGGTTCCAGACTGGTGCTGCATATTCTAGTATGGGCCTGACGTACACGGTGTACAGTGTCTTGAATGATTCCTTGTTTAGGTAACGGAACGCTAATCTTAGGTTTGCCAGTCGCCCATATGCTGCCACAGTTATCTGGTTGATGTGTGCCTCCGGAGACGTGCTTGGCGTTATACTCACCCCAAGGTCTTTCTCCTTTGCCGAGGTTTGTAGCCTTTGTCCGCCTAGCCTGTACTCTGAATTCGAGAAGCCAGTTGCTAGACCAGATGTCAAGCTTGTCCAGGTCTGTTTGAAGTCCTGCTTGGTCCTCTTCCGATGTGATT
>WNWK01013571.1:0-54766 GCA_009830355.1 Cherax destructor
CCTTCCTAAAGTCTCCTTGTTCAACTGCTATCCTACTCTCCATCTTACTCTTAATTCTTTCAATAATAATTCTACCATACACTTTACCAGGTATACTCAACAGACTTATTCCCCTATAATTTTTTCATTCTCTTTTGTCCCCTTTGACTTTATACAAAGGAACTATGCATGCTCTCTGCCAATCCCTAGGTATCTTACTCTCTTCCATACATTTATTAAATAAAAGCACCAACCACTCCAAAACTATATCCCGACCTGCTTTTAACATTTCTATCTTTATCCCATCAATCCCAGCTGCTTTACTCCCATTCATTCTACCCACTGCCTCATGAACTTCCCACACACTCACAACTCGCTCCTCCTCACTCCTACAAGATGTTATTCCTCCTTGCCCTATACACGAAATCACAGCTTCCTTATCTTCATCAACATTTAACAATTCCTTAAAATATTCCCTCCATCTTAGCGATATCTCTCTCTATGTAATACCTATCCTCTCCTATTTTTAACAATCAAATCCATTCGTTCCCTAGGTTTCCTCAACTTATTAACCCTTTCGGGGTTTTAGTCGTACTAGTACGGCTTACGCGCTGGGGTTATAGTCGTACTAGTACGCCTAAATTCTAGCGCCTTCAAATCAAGCAGAAAAAGGCTGTTAGGCCTAGATGTGACAGAATGGGTCTGTGCGGTCAGTGTGCGCAGTATAAAAATATTCCTGCACCACACAGTGCATAATGAGGAAAAAAAAAAACTCTGACCGTGTTTTTGGTTTAAAACAGCGACTTTGCAGTCTATTTTCGTTTGGTATTTATGCTTGTATTCTCGTTTTTCTTAGTCTCATTTTATAGAATAGAAGATATATTACAGAAATAGAGATAACTTTGACTGGTTTCACAATGACAAAAGTAATGTAAGAGGGGCCTGGAGACGTGACTAATGAACAGAGAAGATGTTATTTTAGTGCCAAGAATGTCTGCCTTGTTTATTATGGACCTATTTTTAAATTGGCATCGTTTGAAATTTGTGTGAAATTGGCCAAATTGCCATTTTCTGACCACTATTTTGGGTAGATGAAATTGATAAAAAGGCGGTTTCTTGTACTCAATCGATAGAAGAAATGGAGTTCTAGCGAAATAGCTATAAGTTTAGTAGACTGAAACATTGGAATTTGCCGAAAATAGGGCTCAAAGTGGGCAAAATCGCCGATGCGTAAATGTCATTGATACCGCTAACTTCGCGAAAGCATAATTCCGTTAGTTTTCAATCAAATTTCATAATTTTTGTGACGTTATGATCGGAAAAGGATTTTCTATCATTTCATAAGATTTTTTTTTTTAAATTCTTGGACCCTGAGAACGAGTTTCGGAGAGGGTTCTTGGACCCCCAAAGGGTTAATAGCACTCCAAAACTTTTTCTTATTTTGAACAAAATTTGTTGAAAACATCTCACCCACTCTGTCATTTGCTCTCTCTTTTTACATTGCTTCACTACTCTCTTAACCTTGCTTTTCCTCTCCATATACTCCTCCCTCCTTGCATCACTTCTTGGTATATACTGCTTGAAGGAAAGTCTTTCTTTGAATAACACCAGAGAATTATATATGACAATGTTTCAGAACAGATAAAAATACTCACTGAATTTATGTTTTAATTACATAATCACTGCCCGTATTTTGTAGAAAAATCATCTCAGAGAAGTGCAACATATGTAGCATTAGCATAGTGTTGCAAAGAACAGATATATCTCTGTAACAACTGTGTCCTTCCACTTTTGAAGCCTTGATTTCAGTGAAATATTAGAGTTTACCACTGTGTACTTGTAATAGTAATTTGTTTGAGAAACAATAATATTCATCGGTGAGTCATCGAAGGATAACTGAACGCAGTCAAGTTCAGTGAAATCATCTGTTAAAGGATAAATTAGCTGGATCCCACTATTATTTCATTGCAGATTACATAGGTATTGGTAGTTACAATGTAAATTGAGTGCAAGGAGAGCCACTGACATGCTAATGGCATTAGGGGCAGCTTATTCTAGTAACTTAAAGACTATGTACTTAATATTAGAGAAATTTATTGAGTTTATTCTAGTTAAAAATTGTTTTCAAAATTACAATATGATGAAATTTTACTGTTTAAATTATTATATAATGATATTAGATTGTTACAGTAATGGTAATATGGAATTGAGATTATCTTAAGGAAAATAACATTTAGTATTTTTGACATTAACTTATAATATGAGTACAGTATTTAGTTTTGATTGAGTAGGGGGTAACATATTATTAAAAATTGAGATTATCGTATAGGAAAGTAATAATGAGCATTTTTCAGAGTAGTTTATAGTATGATCATTTAGTTTTGGGTGAGTAGGTGGTTTTTGAGTTGAGTCTTAAATTGATTTTCAGACAAGATTATCTTAATATTTACTGGTAGTGAATTCCAGATTCTGGGGCCCTTTATGTGCATAGAATTTTTACATAGGTTGATATGAACACGGGGTATATCAAAAAGTGATCTGTGTCTTGTGTTGTGGTCATGGGTCCTATTAAAGTTGGTGAGGAGAATTTTGAGCGGAGGGTTTATATTAGAGTGTAAAGTTTTATATAGTATGTAGTAGGCACAAGAGTAAGTATGAATGTTCTTTACGGTGAGTAGTTTGAGACCTTTGAATATTGGTGGAGTATGCTGTCTAGAGTGGGAATTACTATCATCAAATTGTGAAACATATGGCACAAATGCCAGTTCCATACCCCGTTGGTCCATGGGAATATAAGCTTTATCATTGATGTCACGGCTGGTGGTGTTGTTATGGCTGTGTTGTCACTGCTGGTACTGTTACAGGTGGTAGTGTAGTCACTAGTGTTTATGTTGGCATGGCTGGTGTTGCTGTCACCACTGCTGGTGCTGTCATGGCTGTTGATGTTTTCTGATATGAATGAAAGCACCATCAATATCACAATCACTATCACTATCTCCTGCAACAGTATCGTGGTGCCTAATTACCATACCATAGAACAATGAAACAACACACAAGTGAGAGCCAGACCTAGTGCGACGCCACACCTGTGCTCATTGCAAGGGCTAATATTCTGTGTCACTTTCACTTGAATCAGCACTCTACTTCTTATATATATATAATACTGTACATTCTCATTACCCAAATCACTCCAATCACTGTACAATTCAGGGGTAAAGAGCTGCTTGTGAAAAATTTGTGTAGCAATATCAGAAGTGGAAGGCACTGCTATAACTTGGGATGAAATGGCACTTCTTGCCTTCCTGGTTGTATGACCATTGCTATCCACTTCAAAACCAGAAAACAATGCTCATTTATCACCCTCCTCGATGTCACTGGTGTCAGACTGGTCCCAGACTTCACCACAAGAAAGGTTGGAGTGTAAACCAGCCATGGTGAACCTACATTTACAGGGTGATATTACCCACACATACCCATGCAGCCTCAATTTTTTTCCCTAGGAGGCACACGGCAGCTAGTGACCCAAACAACACAGATGAGGCCTAAAATAGTGGCATGTGGCAAATTTCAGACCTAGAAAAATTGTGTAAACTAGTAAGTTGGACACACTGGCATAACTTATGTACTACTATGTTGGACACAGTTAAAAGAAAAACTACAGGGGTCCAAACAGTAAAAGGGTTAAGCAGGTGACATTAACAGTTTTATCATGAAAAACTTATATCTCTATAAAAAACATAAGTATCTAAGACAATCTATAAAACTCCTAAATTAGAAGACTGAAAATACAAAGTTGTATCATGGTACGTATAACACACCAGTGTAAGTCATTGGGAAGAGTAGAGTCAGCAGCCCCACCAAACACATACAGATGGCGATCAAATGCAATCATTGTGTGACCATAACGTCGCGTTGGTGGAGGAGGAGCACCCCGAAGAATGTGCTCAGTTGATATCCGAGTCCAGCTGATTAAAAGAATAAAAAATTAAACATTAAATAAGAAGTAAATAGGTAGTAGGTTTGTAGAACCACCCAGGAAGGTACTGCCGTCCTGCTAAGTGAGTGTAAAACGAAAGCCTGTATTTGTTTTACATGATGGTAGGATTGCTGGTGTCTTTTTTCTGTCTCATAAACATGCAAGATTTCAGATACGTCTTGCTACTTCTACTTACACTTAGGTCACACTACACATACATGTACACATTTATGTATGCACACTCATCTGAGTTTTCTTTGATTTTATCTTAATAGTTCTTGTTCTTATTCCTTTTCCTTTCATATCCATGGGGAAGTGGAATAAGAATCTTTCCTCCGTAAGCCATGTGTGTTGTAAAAGTCAACTAAAATGCCGGGAACAATGGGCTAGTAACCCCTTTTCCTGTATAGATTTACTAAAAAGAAAAAGAAGAAAACCGTCAAAGTGGGATGTTTGAATGTGTCGTGGATGTTGTGCGAATGATAAGAAAGAGATGATTGTAGATGTTATGAATGAAAAGAAGCTGGATGTCCTGGGTTTAAGTGAGACAAAGATGAAGGGGGTAGGAGAGTTTCAGTGCGGAGAAATAAATGGGATTAGGTCAGGGGTTTCAAATAGAGTTAGAGCTAAAGGAGGAGTGGCAATAATGTTGAATAATCAGTTATGGCAGGTAAAGAGAGATTATAAATGTATAAATTCAAGGATTATGTGGAGTAAAATAAAGGTTGGATGCCAAAAGTGGGTTATAGTAAGTGTTTATGCACCTGGAGAAGAGAGAAGTGTAGAGGAGAAAGAGAGAGATTTTGGGAAATTTTGAGTGAGTGCATGGGGAGTTTTGAACCAAGTGAGAGAGTACTTGTGGCTGGGGATCTTAATGGTAAAGTGGGTAAAAATGTTGTGGAGGGAGTAGTAGGTAAATTTGGGGTGCCAGGGGTAAATGTAAATGGGGAACCGTTAATTGAGCTATGTGTAGAAAGAGGTTGTTTGGTAATAAGTAATACATATTTTATGAAAAAGAGGATAAATATGTATATACAAGGTATGATATAGAACGTAATGAAAGTAGTTTGTTAGATTATGTATTGGTGGATAAAAGGTTGATGGGTAGGCTTCAGGATGTATACATGTTTATAGAGGGGCAACGGATATATCGGATCATTATTTAGTTGTAGCTACAGTTAGAGTAAAAGGCAGATGGGACAAAAAGAAAATGGCAACAGCAAGTAAGAGAGAGGTAAAAGTGTATAAACTAAGGGAGGAGGAAGTTAGGGTGAGATATAAGCAACTATTGGCAGAAAGATGGGCTAGTGCAAGTATGAGTAGTGGGGGGTTGAAGAGAGTTGGGATAGTTTTAAAAATGTAGTATTACAATGTGGGGCAGAAGTTTGTGGCTATAGGAGGGTGGATGCAGGAGGAAAGAGGAGTGAGTGGTGGAATGAAGAAGTAAAGGGTGTGATAAAGGAGAAAAAGGTAGCTTATGAGAGGTTTTTACAAAACAGAAGTGTTAATAGAAGAGCAGAGTATATGGCGAGTAAAAGAAAGGTGAAGAGAGTGGTGAGAGAGTGCAAAAGGAGAGCAGATGAAAGAATGGAAGAGGCTCTGTCAAGAAATTTTGCTGACAACAAGAACAAATTTTGGAGAGATAAACAAGTTAAGAAAGCTTAGGGAACAAATGGATTTGTCAGTTAAAAACAGAGTAGGGAAGTTAGTAGATGGGGAGCTGGAGGTATTGGGTAGAAGGCGGAAATATTTTGAGGAACTTTTAAATGTCGATGAAAAAAGGGGGGCGGTAATTTCATGCACTGGCCAGGGAGGTATAACATCGTTTAGGAGTGAAGAAGAGCAGGATGTGAGTGTGGGGAAGGTGCGTGAGGCATTATGTAGAATGAAAGGGGGTAAAGCAGCTGGAACTGACGGGATCATGACAGAAATGTTAAAAGCAGGGGGGGATATAGTGTTGGAGTGGTTGGAATTTTTGCTTAACGTTTTCAGGGTCCGTGCCGTAGTTCTACGTCATGAGCTCAGCTCACTCAGATAAGCTGTGAGCGGTAAATTTGGGCCTGGATATGAGAGAATACATCTATGTGGTAAGTGTGCACCACATAAAACAAATCCTTCAGCACACAGTGCATAATGAGAGAAAAAAAACTGAAACCGTAATTTTTGATTAAAACAGCGACTTTTGCAGTTTTTTTTCGTGTACTTTTTATAGTTGTATTTGCGATTTCTTGATCTCATTTGATAGAATAGAAGATATATTACAGATATAGAGATGATTTTGATTGGTTTTAGTATTGGAAATGGCTTGAAACTGAGCTGAAAGTAGCGGAAATGTTAAATTTTTGCCAATGTTCAAGAGTAAACAAATGACCTCACACGTCTAATACGCGCCAGCTGGTGGGTCTAATATACGTTCACAAATGTGGTGATATTATTTGTACAATTATTACAATATTGCATAACAATAAATCTTCCATTTTTTGGTTTGAATAAAAATACATTATGTGAATAAAAAATCAAAATGGAATTCATTTGTAAAGACTGAAAACGTAACTAATGAACAGAGGAAATGTTAGTTTAGTGCCAGGAATGCCTGCATTGTTTATTCTGCACCCTATTTTGAAATTGGAATATTTTGAACTGTGAGTTAAATTGGCTAAATTACCAATTTCCAATCACTTTATTTTGTAGTTGAAACAGTTGACTGGGTGATTTCTTGTGCTCAATCAATAGAATAGAAGTAATACTAGTGAAATAGCAAAGAATTTGGTCGACTGGAATAATGTAATTGGCCTCAAATGGGAGTCAAAGTTGGCAAAATCACCGATGCGTAAATATCGCTGACGCATCAAAATTCGGAGCATAATTTCGTCAATTTTCAATCAAATTTCGTACTTTTTGTTTTATTACCTTCAGAAAAAGATTCTCTACAATTTCTTAAGAAAAAATAAGAATATTTTTTTTTTAAATTCTTGGACACTGGCACACCCCTTCCAAAAATGGTCTTGGACCCTGAAAGGGTTAATAAATGTATGAAAGAGGGGAAGGTACTTAGGGATTGGCAGAGAGCATGTATAGTTCCTTTATATAAAGGGAAGGGGGATAAAAGAGATTGTAAGAATTATAGGGGAATAAGTTTACTGTGTATACCAGGTAAAGTGTATGGCAGGGTTATTATTGAAAGAATTAGAGGTAAGACAGAGAGTAGGATTGCAGATGAGCAAGGAGGTTTAGAGTGGGTAGGGGATGTGTAGATCAAGTGTTTACATTGAAGCACATACTTTCGGCCGGTCTGAGTATCGGCCAGTTCGACTTTCGATCGCTTTTTTCAGCCCAATTTTTCCCCGACAATTGGCCGTTTCCCTGACTATCGGTCCGCGTACCAGACCTGTCTGCCTGCCCGCGCTTGCGCGCCTCCCCTCGCAGGTGCCGTGAGCCAGTCTCGCTTT
Source organism: Cherax destructor (assembly GCA_009830355.1). NCBI lineage: Eukaryota > Metazoa > Arthropoda > Malacostraca > Decapoda > Parastacidae > Cherax > Cherax destructor. Next base: position 7,405 of record WNWK01013571.1, read on the forward strand.
GTTTATCCTAGAGTGAACATTACCCAGAGTGCTCATTCAAGCATTTCACAACAATTTTATTGTTTTTAGTGCTTATCACTGTGAAATATAAGTCACCATGGGTCCAAAGAAGCTTCCTAGTAGCACCCCTGTGGTTAAGAAAGTGACGAACACCATTGAACTGAAGAAGGAGATAGTTGAAAAATATGAGAGTGGCGTACGTGTGGGTGAGCTTGCCAGGATGTACAACAAAAACAAATCTACTATCACCTCTATCCTGGCAAAGAGAAAAGAAATCAAGGAAGCTGATGTTGCAAAAGGTGTTGACATGTTTGCCAAAAATAGATCAAAAACAGTGGATGAGGTTGAGAAGTTGTTGGCGGTGTGGATCAATGAAAAACAGATAGCGGGTGATAGTGTTTCCATGGTGATAATTTGCACACAGATCTTGTCAAGACAATGCCTGGAACCAGTGCTGATGTGAGTAATTTTAAAGCCAGCAAAATCTGGTTTGACAGATTTAAGAAACATAGTGACATACACAGTGTTGTAAGGCATAGTGAGGCAGCCAGTTTAGACAAATGTGGTGCTGAAAAATTTGTGTCTGAATTTAAGGGGTTTATAGACACTGAAAAATTCAAACCAAAACAAGTGTTTAAATGTGATGAAACAGGCCTCTTTTGGAAGAAAATGCCAAAGAGGACCTACATTACTCAAGAGGAAAAGGCACTGCCAGGACACAAGCCTATGAAAGACAGGCTAACTCTCATGTTGTGTAGTAATGCTAGTGGAGATTTTAAAGTGAAGCCTTTACTTTTGTATCACTCTGAAAATCCCAGAGTGTTCAAGAAACACAATGTGAACAAGAATAATATGTTCTAATTATCAAAGCTTATTTCTTGGGTAGCATTGAAGATTAGGTTGAACAAATATTCTGTTAGTGGGATGGAATGTGAAGGACTTGCCTAGTATGGCCCAACAGGCCTGCTGCAGTGTTCCTCCTTTCTTATGTTCTTGTTCTTAATTTGAGTGTTTTGGAAGGCTAACACTAAGGCATGGGTCACGAAGGCAATTTTCCTGGAATGGTTCACTGGAGTGTTTGGCCCTAGATAAGAACATAAGAACATAAGAAAGGAGGAACACTGCAGCAGGCCTGTTGGCCCATTCTAGGCAGGTCCTTCACATTCCATCCCACCAACAGAATATTTGTTCAACCTAATTTTCAATGCTACCCAAAAAATAAGCTTTGATAATTTTATTTACTCATGTGCAATTCCCACTCAAATCCAACCCCTTTCACTCATGAATTTATCCAACCTAAATTTAAAACTACCCAAGGTCCTTGCTTCAATAACCCTACTAGGCAGACTGTTCCATTCATCAACTACCCTATTTCCAAACCAATACTTTCCTATATCCTTTCTAAATCTAAACTTATCTAACTTGAATCCATTATTGCGGGTTCTCTCTTGGAGAGATACCCTCAAGACCTTATTTATATCCCCTTTGTTAATACCCATTTTCCACTTGTATACCTCGATCATGTCTCCCCTCATTCTACGTCTTACAAGTGAATGTAATTTAAGGGTCTTCAATCTTTCTTCGTAAGGAAGATTTCTAATGCTATGTATTAATTTAGTCATTCTACGCTGAATGTTTTCTAACGAATTTATGTCAGCAAGTGTCTTCAATAAAGGTAAGTAAATGTTATTTATTATGTTATTTATTATTTCTTGTTATTTTGTGTTATTAAGTGTTGTTTTGTGTATGTAAAACTATAGTTAATCTTTAAAAAAATTAATTTTTTTGTGAATATTTTTGGGTGTCTGGAACGGATTAATTGTATTTACATTATTTCTTACGGGAAATAATGGTTCGACTTTCGGCCAGTTCGAGTTAAGGCCTAGCTCCTGGAACGGATTAGGGCCGAAAGTCTGGGGTCCATTGTATGTGAACAATATATAGATAAAGGTAGGGAAGTTTTCATTGCATTTATGGATTTAGAAAAGGCATATGATAGAGTGGATAGGGGAGCAATGTGGCAAATGTTGCAAGTGTATGGAATAGGTAGTAAGTTGCTGAAGGCTGCAAAGTTTTTTTATGAGGATAGTGAGGCTCAGGTTAGGATGTGTAGGAGAGAGGGAGATTACTTCCCGTTAAAAGTAGGTCTTAGACAGGGATGTGTAATGTCACCATGGTTGTTTAACCCTTTGACTGTCGGAGGCCCCATTCTGAAACTGTCATTCTATGTCGGAAAATTTTGGAAAAAAAAAAAAAATTATTTTTTCTTATGAAATGATAGAGAATCTTTTCCCGATTGTAATGACACCAAAAGTATGAAATTTGATTGAAAACGTACGGAATTACGCTCTCGCAAAGTTTGCGATGTCAGTGATATATACACATCGGCGATTTCGCCGACATTGAGCCCTATTTTAGGCTAATTCCATTGGGATGGCCGACCAAACTCATAGCTATTTCTTTAGAACTCCATTTGTTCTACTGATTGAGTTCAAGAAATCACCAATTTACCGATTTCAACTACCCAATAACGTGGTCAGAAAATGGCAATTTCGCCAATTTCATGAAAAATAAAAAAGATGTCAATTTCAAAATAGGGTCCAGAATAAACAATGCAGACATCCCTAGCACTAAAATAAGATGTTATCTGTTCTTTAGTCATGTCTTTAGGCCCCTCTTACATTACTCTTGCTTTCTATTTTTATTTTTTATTCATACAAAAAATAGAAGATTTATTGTTATGCAGACTATTGCATTATTGTAAAAACTGTATAAATAATATCTGTGCACTTGTGAAAGAATATTAGACTCACCAATTGATGTGTATTGGATGCATGGTGTGATTTGTTTACTTTTGAACATTGGCAAAAATCGAACATTTCCGCTACTTTGAGCTCAATTTCAAGATCGTTTACATCATGAAACTAATCAAATTCATCTCTATTCCTGTAATATGTTTCCCATTCTATCAAATGAGACCATGAAAAAGAGAATACAACCATAAATACTATACGAAAATACACCTCAAAGACGGCGTTTTAATTAAAAAAAACGGTCGGAGTTTATTTTTTCTCATTATGTACTGCTTGATGCAGGATTTTTTTTATACTGCGCACACTGACCACACAGACCCATTCGCTCACATGTGGGCCTACCAGCTTTCTCCTGCTTGATTTGAAGCCACTAGAATTTAGGCGTATAAATACGTCCGAAACATTGGCTCGTAAGACGTATATATATGTCCGAAACAGTCAAAGGGTTAATATATTTATAGAAGTAAATGCTAGGGTGTTGGGGAGAGGGGTGGGATTAAATTATGGGGACTTAAATGCAAAATGGGAGTTGACACAGTTACTTTTGCTGATGATACTGTGCTTATGGGAGATTCTAAAGAAAAGTTGCAAAGGTTAGTGAACGAGTTTGGGAGGGTGTGTAAAGGTAGAAAGTTGAAAGTGAACATAGATAAGAGTAAGGTGATGAGGGTATCAAACGATTTAAATAAAGAAAAATTGGATATCACATTGGAGAGAGGGATTATGGAAGAAGTGAATGTTTTCAGATATTTGGGAGTTGACTTGTCAGTGAATGGGTTTATGAAGGATGAGGTTAACCATAGAATTAATGAAGGAAAAAAGGTGAGTGGTGCGTTGAGGTATCTGTGGAGACAAAAAACGTTATCCATGGAGGCAAAGAAGGGAATGTACGAAAGTACAGTGGTACCAACACTCTTATATGGGTGTGAAGCATGGGTTGCAAATGCTGCAGCGAGGAGTCGGCTGGAGGCAGTGGAGATGTCCTGTCTAAGGGCAATGTGTGGTGTAAATATTATGCAGAAAATTCGGAGTGTGGAAATTAGGAGGAGGTGTGGAGTTACTAAAAGTATATGTCAGAGGGCTGAAGAGGGACTGTTGAGGTGGTTTGGTCATTTAGAGAGAATGGATCAAAGTAAAATGACTTGGAGAATGTATAAATCTGTAGGGGAAGGAAGGCAGGGTAGGGGTCATCCTAGAAAAGGTTGGAGGGAAGGGGTAAAGGAGGTTTTGTGGGCGAGGGGCTTGGACTTCCAGCAAGCACGTGTAAGCGTGTTAGATAGGAGTGAATGGAGACAAATGGTTTTTGGGACCTGACAAGCTGTTGGTAATATTTTGTGAAGGGATTCAAAGAAACCGGTTAATTGATTTAGTTGGACTTGAGTCCTGGAAATGGGAAGTACAATGCTTGCACTTTAAAGGAGGGGTCTGGGATAGTGACAGTTGGGAGGAACTTATTCTCAGCTGTCGTATCTGAGCGCCTCTGCAAAGACAGTGTTTATGTATGAGTGAGGTGAAAGTGTTGAATGATGATGAAAGTATTTTCTTTTTGGGGATTTTCTTTCTTTTTGGGTCGCCCTGCCTTGGTAGGAGATGGCCGACTTGTTGAAAAAAAAAAAAATAATATACTCTAGGATAAATGCCTAGCAATTAGATAGTGTATCCTAACACCTAATAATTATTCAAATTATAAAAACCATTACTAATAATTTGTATATAATATCACAGTTCTTTCTTTCAACAAATCGGCCATTTCCCACCAAGGGCCACCCCGGCCCTAAGAGAAAAACAAAAATTTATCTTTTTAACTTTAATAATGTATACAGGAGAAGGAGTTACTAGCCAGTTGCTCCCGGCATTTTAGTCGACTCTTACGACACGCATGGCTTACGGAGGAAGAATTCTGTTCCACTTCCCCATGGAGATAAGAGGAAATAAGAAAATAGAAGAAAACCCAGAGGGGTATATATGCTTGTACATGAATGTGTAGTGTGACCTAAGTGTAAGTAGAAGTAGCAAGATGTACCTGAAATCTTGCATGTTTATGAGACAGAAAAAAAAGACACCAGCAATCCTACTATTATGTAAAACAATTACAGGCTTTCGTTTTACACTCACTTGGCAGGACGGTAGTACCTCCCTGGGCTGTTGCTGTCTACCAACCTACTACCTAGGAGTATCACAGTTATAAAGTTAATAAAGTAAGAGCACTGATACAGGTAGACAGTTATAACATTAAACCATAACAAACTGATCTTACTTTATTCCACCTACCAAGTCTACTGCATTTGTATCAATTGTATTTTTATTATAATTGTATCAAAACTGTAACCAAATGAAATGTAAATTTAACTACTGTAACTTAAGTATATTTAACCCTTTGACTGTCGCAACCCCTAATCCTGAGGGGTCTCCTGTTGTCCCAAAATTTTCGAAAAAAAAAAAAAAATTCTTATGAAATGATAGAGAATCTTTTCCCGATGGTAATGACACCAAAAGTATGAAATTTGATGGAAAACTTATGGAATTACGCTCTCGCGAAGTTAGTGATCTCGGCGATATATACGCATTGGCAATTTCGCCGACTTTGAGCCCTATTTTCGGCCAATTCCATTGTTCCAGTTGACAAAACTCATAGCTATTTCTTTAGAACTCCATTTGTTTTATCGATTGAGTACAAGAAACCACCAAGTTACCGATTTCAACTACCCAATAAAGTGGTCAGAAATTGGCAATTTGGAAAATTTCATGCAAAAAAAATAAGTTGTCAATTTCAAAACAGGGTCCAGAATAAACAATGCAGTCATTCCTGGCACTAAAATAAGATGTTATCTGTTCATTACTCACGTCTTTAGGCCCCTCTTATATTACTCTTGCTTTCTATTTTGATTTTTTATTCACACAAAAAATAGAAGATTTACCGTTATGTAGACTATTGCATTATTGTAAAAATTGTATAAATAATATCTGTGCACTTGTGAAAGAATATTAGACTCACCAGTTGATGTGTATTGGATGCGTGGCGTGATTTGTTTACTCTTGAACTTTGGCAAAAATCAAACATTTCCCCTACTTTGAGCTCAATTTCAAGGTCATTTTCATCATGAAACTAATCAAAATCATCTCCATTTCTGTAGTATGCTTTTCATTCTATCAAATAAGACCACGAAAAAGAGAATACAACCATAAATACTATTTGAAAATACACCTCAAAGTCGGCGTTTTAATCCAAAAATACGGTCAGTTTTTTTTTTCTCATTATGCACTGCGTGCTGCAGGATTTTTTTTATACAGCGCACACTGACCACACAAACCCATTCTCTCATATGTGGGCCTACCAGCTTTCTCCCGCTTGATTTGAAGCCGCTAGAATTTTTGAGTACAGTGGACCCCCGGTTAACGGCCATAATTCGTTCCAGAATGCTGTTCAAGTGCCGTTACCGAATGAATTTATTAACTTAAGGAATAATGTAAATTAGAGTAGTCTTTTTGGACCCCCAAACATACACTTACAAAAGCACTTAAAAAAATACACTTACATAATTGTTAGTGTTTGGAGCCGGCCGTTAACCGGAGGTCCACTGTATATACGTCCGAAACAGTGGCTCGTAAGACGTATATATACGACCAAAACAGTCAAAGGGTTAAAAGAAGTAAGAATTTTATTTTATTTTATTTTATATATGGTGAATGGAAGGGAAAATTTCCATTAATCAGAGATTCTAGACTCTAGAGGATGACAACTGACAAGTAAGTTTTGTAAATAACTTTGGCCAAGAAAATTTCAGCATTTTAAAAGTATACAGATACAAACCCAATTTTCTGGCACTCTTGGTTCCTAGGCTTTGCCAGTACAGGCAGGCCCCACTTTACAGCATTTCAGTATTACAGCAGTTTTTAATTATACTCATTCTTCATTTATTCAGGCTTCCTACAATAAATATATTCACCATTTGCTATAAGCTAAGTACAAAAAATATTTTAAGGTAAGTAAAGAATGTACTGTCTATGCATTTTTTAGGCCTAGCTTCACTTTACAGCAATTTTTCACTTTACAACAGTAGCCTGAAACCTAACCTGCTGTATAAATGGGGGCCCTCCTGTATACTGATTTTGCCGGACCAACAAAGAATTTTTTTTCCCATCAAACCGGCCATATCCCACTGAGGCAGGGTGACCTAAAAAGAAAAACGAAAGTTTCTCTTTTTAACTTTTGTTATACAGCCTCTCCTCACTTAACGATGGAGTTCTGTTCCTAAGACCACGCCGATAAACGAATTCGTCGCTAAGTGAGGAGCATACTATAATGGTAGTGAGTTTGTGTCAACCATCTTTGATATTGTTTTAATATCACCTTTGCATCATTTATAACATTTCTAGTATATTTTTAAATGTTTATACAGTAGTGTACTATACAGTGGACCCGCGGCTAACGAACACCCCGGAAATCATACAATTATGTAAGTACAGTGAACCCCCGGTGCTCGACGGCGTCAGAGCTCGGCCAAATCGGTGTTCAACGTTTTTTTTTACAATATTTTTGGCTCGGTATTAGGCGGCCACTCGGAGTTGGGCGAGTTGGCTATCCGTCCCGGACGCGTAGGCGTGTGGCCGTGGCCCAGCTGGGCGCCCAGGCACTCAGTGTGTTATTGTTTACAAGCGAGCGACCACTACCCACGCACCACCAATGCATTCATACCATATATATTGTCATTATTCCAGTTGCAACTGCTAAATAAGCCACCATGGGCCCCAAGAAAGCTCCTAGTGCCAAGCCTGTGGTAAAGAATGTCAGAAATATGGTAGAATTGAAGGAGATGATAGTAAAATATGAAAGTGGAGTGCATGTCACTGAGCTGGCCAGGCTCTATGGCAAATCCCATTCAACCATCTCTTCCATTTTGGCCAAGAGAAAGGAAATCAAGGATGCTGTTGTTGTGAAAGGTGCAAGTATGGTCACAAAACAGAGATCTCAAGTGCTGGAACAAGTGGAAACTTTGTTGTTGGTGTGGATCAACGAGAAACAGTTAGCAGGAGATAGTGTTACGCAGGCAATAATATGTGAAAAAGCAAGGCAGTTGCATGATGATCTCGTCAAGAAAATGCCTGCAACGAGTGATGAAGTGAACGAATTTAAAGCCAGCAAAGGCTGGTTTGACAGATTTAAGAAGCGTAGTGGCATACATAGTGTTGTGAGGTATGGTGAGGCTGCCAGTTCTGACAAAAGTGCTGCTGAAAAATATGTGCAAGAATTCCAGGGGTACATAGAGGCTGAACAATTCCAACCCCAACAAGTGTTCAATTGTGACAAAACAGGCCTGTTTTGGAAGAAAATGCCAAACAGGACTTACATTACAAAGGAGGAAAAGGCACAGCCAGGACATAAGCCTATGAAAGACAGGCTAACTCTCATGATGTGTGCTAATGCCAGTGGTGATTGCAAAGTGAAGCCTTTACTGGTTTATCATTCTGAAAATCCCCGAGTATTTGTCAGATGCAGTATCACCAAGTCTAATTTGTGTGTGATGTGGAAGTCTAACAAAAAGGCATGGGTCACTAGGGAAATTTTCCTTGATTGGTCCAAAAACGTGTTTGGCCCCAGTGTGAAGAAATATCTTGAGGAAAATAATTTGCCCCTTAAGTGCCTCCTGATAATGGACAATGCTCTTGGTCATCCTCCAGACTTGGCAGAGCAAATTGTGCAGGGCTGTGAGTTCACCAAAGTGAAGTTCTTGCCCCCTAATACCACTCCTCTCCTCCAGCCCATGGACAAGCACCAAAGCAATGTTTCAAAAGTGCTTTGATGTGACCACAGACATGGATATGACCCTTAAAGAGTTTTGGAAAGATCATTTCCATATCCTGCATTGTGTAAAGCTTACACGTAAGGCTTTGGAGGGAGTGACTACCAGGACTTTGAACTCTGCCTGGAGAAAATTGTGGCCAGACTGTGTCCTAGATTTTGAAGGTTTTGGGGCTGAGCCTCAGAACCCTGAGCCTGAGCCTGTTGTGCAAGAAATTGTGGAACTGGGCAAGTCCATGGGGTTGGATGTTTGTACCCAGGATGTGGAACAGTTGGTGGAGGAGCACAATGAAGAGTTAACCACTGAAGATCTGCAAGAGCTTCAACAGCAACAACAGACCACAGTTCAGGAAAATGGTCCAGAGGAAGAGGAGGTGGAACCGAGATGGAAGAAGGTGCCTTCTTCAAAAATTAAGGAGATTTGTGCCCAATGGACTAATGTGCAGACATTTATGTATGATTATCACCCTAACCAAGATGTTGCACGCCATGTATGCGACATGTTTAATGACAATGTCTTGTCACATTTTAGGGACATTTTAAAGAACTGCCAGACACAGAGCTCCCTGGACAGATTTTTGGTTAGAGAGGGGTCCAGTGACTCTCAACCTGGTCCTAGTGGCATTAAAAGAAAAAGGGAAGTAACCCCAGAAAAGAACTTGGTACCTGCAGTGTTAATGGAAGGGGATTCCCCTTCCAAACACTAGCATACTACTCCACCTTCTCCCCTCCTCCCATCCTCCACACATCAACAACTCTTCAATAAATGTAAGTGACATGTTATTGTACTATTTATTTCTTAATTTTTTATAAAATTGTGTTTAATTTAATGTCAAAAAGTTCTAAAAAATATTTTATTTTAATACTTTTGGATGTCTGTAACGGATTAATTTTATTTCCATTATTTCTTTTGGGGAAAATAGAATCGGAGTTCGAACAAACCGGTGGTCGACGGGCCCTCTAGGACAAATTACCGACGAAAACCGGGGCTCACTGTATAATATTGTAAGTGCTTGTGGAACTGTATTTTTGGGGGTCTGAAATAGACTAACCTACGTAACAATATTTCTTAAGGAAGTAAATTCGTTCGGTAATGGCACTTGAGCAGGCTTCTGGAATGAAGTTTTATTGTTAGCCGGGGGTCCACTGTACGTATATTGAAATAAACAGAATAGAGGAAATCAGCTCTAATACAACCTCTCCTTACTTAGTGACGTACTCGTTTACCGACTCCTCGGACTTATGACGGGCTCTCTGACCAGTATTTATACCTAAATAATGTATATTAGAGCTGATTTCCTCAATTCTGTTTATTACAATATACAATACACTGCTGTATAAACATTTAAAAATATACCAGAAATGTTATAAATAGTGCAAAGGTGACATTAAAACAATATCAAAGATGGTTTACACAAATCCACTACCATGTGCCTTTTACATACATAAAACTCTACATGCTAATATCAACCCTCCGCTCAAAATTCTCCTCAACAACTTTAATAGGTCCCATGACCACGACACAAGACACAGATCACTATTTGACATACCCAGAGTCCATACTAACCAATGTAAAAATTCTATGCACATAAAGGGCCCCAGAATCTGGAATTCATTACCAGTAAATATTAAATTAACCTTGTCGGAAAATCAATTCAAGACTCTTCTCAAAAATCACCTACTTACCCTATACTAAATACTCATACTGTAACAAACTTTCAAACCTCAATGTTATTTTACTTAAGATAATCTCAGTTTTATATTGTCATCCTCCTTAACACTTGTTGCAATTTCATATCATCATATTGTCATTTAAAATAGTATAGTATCATCATTTTGTTAATTTGAAATAAAATATATAACTAGAAGAAACTCAATAAATTTCTCTAGTACTGTTATTTTACTAGTATAGCATCAACATATTGTAACTTGAAATAAAATTGTGAGGGAAAAGTAGTTGTAAATAAGGTAACGGTTGTTCAGTCAGCCGGGAGCATTATTAACGAGTTACAGCCAGCAATTCCATCTAGCGGGCTGGAGCTAAACTCTTGTTCCCGGTTGTCTGAGGGTTTTTACTTTCTACTCCTGGTAGTATGACTCTTACCTGGTGTCGGTTGGGAAGTGGAAAGTCACTTCACCTTCACTCTTCTCCGAATCAGGTAAGGCGCTCTACCAGGAGTATTTCTTTTGTTTGATTATTATGTTTTCTTTGGTTACCAGTAGTGACTTGGTCATCTTGAAACACCTTTTTCTATCTTAAATGTTTTAAGACTTATGGTAACCAGAATATTTTCTTTATTATCAGCTCTGCCGCTGGACTGGTTCTCCAGGACAGACGCATGACTTACGAGCAAGATTTTCCCTGGACTTAACGGGAATTCCACAACAACTCCTCTCTAGTTTCTAACTTGTGTGCGTTAGAGGTGTTGCAGAAGATCTCATCTACCTTTGGATACCTACAGTGTGGTATTTCAACCTCGTGGTCCCAGGAGATTCACCATCTACTACGGAGACATACCACCTACAGAGAGACAACCATCATCTATTCTCCCCCTCTCCGGTTATTACCTCCTGTCTCACCAACAGACCTGAACCACAACGGATATATTTCTTTTTTATTTCTATTTAATTTTATATTAAAATCCAGAAAAAACCATCTTATTATAAATATCCTTCGGTTTACTATTATTTATTAATTTTTCCATCAATATTTTGTTCAGGGGAAGGCGTTTCCTGACAATGGCGACCTTGCCAGGATACTGGACTCTGGATACAACTTCTGATGGTTCACCTGGTCGTGAGTATTACATTTAAGGTTGAAAAGGGTGAGTTCGTTAAGGTGTCAAGTCATTACTGTTGTCTTTGACTTACAGTTGTTTGGTTCTTGGGTTGGGTTTAGAAGTTTACTCATTATTGTTGGACCTGAGGAACTTCCATAATAACCCCTCCTGGGTGAACCGTGTTCATTTATCTTAGTGAAGGCTTTTGAGCCCACTAGATTTGCTTCCAAGTGAAAATATTATTTCATTTTCTTCTTTGGGAAGGTTTAGAAAGTGTGCGGACGAGGTCCCTCTTTTGAAACAGTCGTTTCAGTTGTTAATTTAAGATCAACTTGTTTGGTTTGTATTATATTTTCTTACTATGGATTCGTTAGATTTCTGGTTAAGGGCTGGAAAAGACATGGGATTTACAGGCCAGTCTCTTGATAGTTATATTACTGCTAAAATGGCTATAGAAGAGAAAAAGGAACAAGAAAGATTAGCTCTAGCTAAACAGGAGGAACAAGAAAGACTAGCTCTAGCTAAACAGGAGGAACAGGAAAGACTAGCTCTAGCTAAACAGGAGGAACAGGAAAGACTAGCTCGAGAGGAGAAGAAACTAGCTCGAGAAGAGAAAAAGGAACAGGAAAGAAAAGCTCAAGAGGAGAAGAGACTAGCTCGAGAAGAGAAAAAGGAACAGGAAAGAATAGCTCGGGAAAATGAAAGGATTGCTCGTGAGGACAAACGAGAACAGGAGAGGGTTGCTGGAGAAGACAGAGTTCAGGCACGGGAAGTAGCCTTCAGGATGAAGGAGATTGAAGAAAAGTCAAAGCAGAGGGAGTTAGAACAGTTAAGGCTGGAATTGGAAGCCAAGAAGGTAGAGCTATCTAAGCATAAAATAGATGAAGGGGTACTAGAATACCCTACCCACGAATCTAATATTAGGATGCCTCAAATTCCACCTTTCACAGAGCAGGATGACATCGCGGCATATATCACCAGATTCGAGAACACTGCCACACTCTGTGAGTGGCCCTCAGATTCTTGGGCTACAAGGCTTGGATTACTTCTATCAGGTACAGCTTTAAACGTATATTCCACCTTACCAGCTGACGTAATCACTGATTATCCTCTACTTAAGAAAGCTATCTTACACGCTTTCAAGAAGACCACCCACCATTACAGGTCTGAGTTTCGGCACACTAAAATATCCCCCAATCAGAATTATATGCAGTATATGACAACACTTTTCAGATTGTTTGATTGTTGGATTGATAGTGCCGAAGTTGATCATGACTTTGATTCATTACGCGACCTGATGGTAAGAGACCAATTCTCTCTTCTGTTAACTCTGACTTGCGGATCTTTATAAGGAACGTGACGTTCACACAGCTTCTGAAATGGCACACGTTGCAGATATATATGCCTGCGCTCATAATAACTACCCTAAGGAGCGTAGTAGATATACATCTGTTGAGCCTAAACAATCTGAGTTATCCAAACCATTTTCCTCTGAGAAATTTCCAGTAAAATGTTATAACTGTAACGAATTGGGACACAGACGTCCAGATTGTCCCAAGAAAAAAGGTGAGAATATTGGAAAGTGTTTCACCGAAGCTAATATTAACGCACCTTTTAGTGAAGGTTCTGTTAATGGCATGAAGGTATCCACCATTCTTAGAGATACTGGGTGTTCTTGCATTGTTATTTCGAGTAAACTCTTTCCTAACTTAGATTCAACCCGGTATAAAAGTACTAAATTAACTGACTACTTAGGAAGAAGTGATGAGTTTCCTACTCTCGGATGTTTCATTAACTGCAAATGGTTTACTGGTTGGGTAGAAGCAGTGGTGGCCCCAATAACTTCTTGTTCTGTTTTGGTTGGGAACATAGAAGGGGCGACCTTCCCATCTGAATTAGACTGTGTAAGGTTTTCAAATGATTCCGGAAAAGATAAACATTATACTTCTGTTTCTTCCCTAGAATCTCCAGAAGTGATTAATCAGGATAACTCAAATCAGAGTTCAGATACTCGTGAAGCTCCTGGAAAAACCTTAGAGAAGCAGTCATCAAAACCAAACTGCACTGAAACTGAGGAAATACCACAGGTGACTGAATCTTCCACACAACTGGACTTGGTTAACGTCCTTACCAGAGCTCAATCTAAGGTAAAACCAAACCATCCTTTAGTACTTTCAAAAGGAAAACCTATTGAGCTGTCCCACCTAGATTTGAAAGGTCTCCAGAAGACTTGTCCTTCCCTAGAGAAAACTCGAATGCTAGCATTAAATGGCAACATATTTAAAAGAAATAACCTTACTTACAAATTTGAGTTCAAGGGACTATAATAACCTCTGACAATCCCAACTATGTTGGAAGAAGTCTATTGGTCATCCCCAGGGATTGTCGTAAGACTATTATAAGAAGTACGCATGAAGAAACAGTCTCAGGCCATATTACACGTCGGAGGACCTTAGACACGATCAGAGAATTGTACTACTGGCCGGGGATGTCTTCCGACATTTATAAATTCTGTAAAGCCTGTCCAGCTTGTCTACCTTACTTTCAAAAAGGTGGAACTAAAAGTCTCAAAATTTCCAAACAAGCCACTGAAATATTTGATGGCACATATACTCCTCAGTGGAGAAGGAATGTTATGCCACAATATCATACAAATCTTAAGCTTGGTATCTCGTGCTCTCGACCCACTTTGCAGATTGGCGGAGCCGAGGTCACATACCTAATACTTTTCCTCTGGTGTTAACTTATTGCCTCCGACCATAAGTTTTGGAAGGGGGTATTGTGAGGAAAAGTAGTTGTAAATAAGGTAACGGTTGTTCAGTCAGCCGGGAGCATTATTAACGAGTTACAGCCAGCAATTCCATCTAGCGGGCTGGAGCTAAACTCTTGTTCCCGGTTGTCTGAGGGTTTTACTTTCTACTCCTGGTAGTATGACTCTTACCTGGTGTCGGTTGGGAAGTGGAAAGTCACTTCACCTTCACTCTTCTCCGAATCAGGTAAGGCGCTCTACCAGGAGTATTTCTTTGTTTGATTATTATGTTTTCTTTGGTTACCAGTAGTGACTTGGTCATCTTGAAACACCTTTTCTATCTTAAATGTTTTAAGACTTATGGTAACCAGAATATTTTCTTTATTATCAGCTCTGCCGCTGGACTGGTTCTCCAGGACAGACGCATGACTTACGAGCAAGATTTTCCCTGGACTTAACGGGAATTCCACAACAACTCCTCTCTAGTTTCTAACTTGTGTGCGTTAGAGGGTGTTGCAGAAGATCTCATCTACCTTTGGATACCTACAGTGTGGTATTTCAACCTCGTGGTCCCAGGAGATTCACCATCTACTACGGAGACATACCACCTACAGAGAGACAACCATCATCTATTCTCCCCTCTCCGGTTATTACCTCCTGTCTCACCAACAGACCTGAACCACAACGGATATATTTCTTTTTTATTTCTATTTAATTTTATATTAAAATCCAGAAAAAACCATCTTATTATAAATATCCTTCGGTTTACTATTATTTATTAATTTTTCCATCAATATTTTGTTCAGGGGAAGGCGTTTCCCTGACAAAAATATACAACTAGAATAAACTCAACCAATTTCTCTAGTATTAAGTACTTAGTGAATAAGTCTTTAGAATAAGCTGCCCCTAATGCCATGGCATGCCAGTGGCTCTCCTTGCATTACAGTTTTATAATTGTAACTACCAATAACTATGTTTACTTGTAACTTGCAATGAAATAAAAATATTATTATTATTATTATTATTATTATTATTATTATAGTAAGCTCCTCATTTAGCGACAAATTTATTTATTGGCGGGGTCTTGCGTCCCTATCTCCGTCGCTAAGCGAGGAGAGGCTGTATACATTATTTAGGTATGAATACTGGTCAGAGAGCCAGTTGTAAGTCCGAGGCGTCGGTTAACGAGTACGTTGCTAAGTGAGGAGAGGCTAATAATATTTTTATTTCTTTGCATTACAGTTTTATAATTGTAACTACCAATAACTGTATACTTGTAACTTGCAATGAAATAAAAATATTATTATTATTATTATTATTATTATAGTATGCTCCTCATTTAGCGACAAATTTATTTATTGGCGGAGTCTTGGGTCCCTATCTCCGTCCCTAAGCGAGGAGAGGCTGTATACATTATTTAGGTATGAATACTGGTCAGAGAGCCAGTCGTAAGTCCGAGGCGTCGGTAAACGAGTACGTTGCTAAGTGAGGAGAGGCATGTTAGTCGCCTCTTACGAGGAAGAATTCTGTTCCACTTCCCAATGGAGATAAGAGGAAATAAACAATAACAAGAACTACCAAGAAAATAGAAGAAAACCCAGAGGGGTGTGTAATATATACAGTATATGCTTGTACATGCATGTGTAGTGTCACCTAAGTGTAAGTAGAAGTAGCAAGAAGTACCTGAAATCTTATATGTTTATGAAACAGAAAAAGACACCAGCAATCCTACCATCATGTAAAACAATTACAGGCTTCCATTTTACACTCACTTCACAGGATGGTAGTACCTCCCTGGGCGGTTACTGTCTACCAACCTACTACCTAGGAACAAAGGATATACGATAATAATTAAACACTACATCTTTAGCCCACCATGGTCTCCTGGAAAGAAATTAAACATTATCATAAATAAAACAGGTACAGTGGACCCCCGAGTAACGAGCACCCCGGAAATCGTACAATTATGTAAGTATAATATTGTAAATGCTTTTGTAAGTGTATTTTTGGGGGTCTGAAATGGACTAACCTACTTGACATTATTTCTTAAGGGAGTAAATTCGTTCAGTAATGGCACTTGAGCAGGCTTCTGGAATGAATTTTGCTCATTACTCGGGGGTCCACTGTATATATATTACTGTACTTAAAAAGAATGTTGCAGTACTACCACTCTCAAAATTGTAAATTTTTGAATTTCACTTAAACTGCTGAGTATATCACTATCCATAGTTAGGGTTGTTAGCAAAATATTTTAAGGATCACACAGAATCAAGGGGTCACCACCAACAACTGCAGTGTAAACAACATAAGTGAGCACGGACTATATACAATGCCATCTGTGGCAAAAAAGTAGTTTCATATTTTTGTCAGCACTAAAAGAGGTGCCAGATGATCCAATGAAGGTAAATTGGTCTTGTACCTCTATAAAAAATGTTCCACAGGCAGTTTATGATGTGCAGACAAGAGTGTACAAGAGTTTCAGCATAGGAAGATATACATATTCTTTCTCAACATCTGTAAAGTATCATTTTTTTTTTTTTAACACATCGGCCGTTTCCCACCGAGGCAGGGTGACCCAAAAAAGAAGAAGCACTATCATCATCACTCACTCCATCACTGTCCTGTCAGAGGCATGCCGATACTTCAGTTCAAAATTTGCAACCTATCTCAACCCCATGGTGGGTTAGAGTGAAGTATTATATCCAAGAATATTAGAAAAAGAAAATCAAAATTTGCTTCTTTTTCATTTTAACCCTTTCGGTGTCGATCCCATTGTATCACGGCTTTGAAGCAAGTGTCGGTCCCATAGTATGACACCATGAGCTCAGCTCACTCAGATAAGCTGTGAGTAGTAAATTTTGGCATAGATATCAGAGAGTGGGTCTTTGCGGTAAGTGTGCACCATATAAAAAAAATCCTGCAGCACGCAGTGCATATTGAGGAAAAAACTGTGACCATGGTTTTGGTTTAACCCTTTCAGGGTCCGTGCCGTAGTTCTACGGCTTTGAGTTGAGGGTCCAAACAGTAGTTCTACGCCATGAGCTCAGCTCACTCAGATAAGCTGTGAGCGGTAAATTTGGGCCTAGATATGAGAGAATACATCTAGATGGTAAGTGTGCACCACATAAAACAAATCCTGCAGCACACAGTGCATAATAAGAGAAAAAAAATGACCGAATTTTTTTATTAAAACAGCGACTTTGCAGTGTTTTTTCGTATGCTTTTTATAGTTGTATTTGCGATTTCTTGGTATTGTTTGATAGAATGGAAGATATATTACAGAAATAGAGATGATTTTGATTGGTTTTAGTAGTGGAAATGGCTTGAAACTGAGCTCAAACTAGCAGAAATGTTCAATTTTTGCCTATGTTCAAGAGTAAACAAATGACCTTACACGTCTAATATGTGCCAGCTGGTGGGTCTAATATACTTTCACAAATGTGGTGATATTATTTATACAATTATTACAATATTGCATAACAGTAAATCTTCCATTTTTTTATTTGAATAAAAATTCATAGTGAATAAAAAAATTAAATGGAATTCATTTGTAAAGACTGAAAACGTAACTAATGAACAGAGGAAATGTTAGTTTAGTGCCAGGAATGCCTACACTGTTTATTATGCACCCTATTTTGAAATAAGAATATTTTGAACTTTGTGTTAAATTGGCTAAATTACCAATTTCCGATCACTTTATTTTGTAGTTGAAACAGTTGACTGTGCAATTTCTTGTGCTCAATCGATAGAATAGAATTAATACTAGTGAAATCGCAAAGAATTTGGTCGACTGGAATAATGTAATTGGCCTAAAATGAGAGTCAAAATCAGCAAAATCGCCGATGCGTAAATATCGCTGACGCATCAAAATTCGCGAGAGCATAATTTCATCAATATTCCATCAAATTTCGTACTTTTTGTTTTATTACCTTCAGAAAAAGATTCTCTACCATTTCATAAGAAAAATAACAAAATTTTTTTTTTTTAAATTTTTGGACTCTGGTGCACACTTTGAAATTTGGCCTCTGGACCTTGAAAGGGTTAAAACAGCAATTTTGCGGTGCATTTTCATATAGATTTTATGGTTGTATTTTCTGTTTCCTGGTCTCTTTTGATAGAATGGAAGATATTATTACACAAATAGAGATGATTTTGATTAGTTACAGGAGTGAAAGTAGCTTGAAATTGAGTTCAAAGTATAGTGGAAATGTTCAACTGGCCAGTCTAATATATGCATTTAGGAATGCACTGACATTATTTATATAATTGTTATAATAATGCAGTACTCTGCACAACAGTAAATCTTCTATTTTTTGTGAGAATAAAAATTCAAAATGAAAAGCAAGCGTAATATAAGAGGGGCCTGGAGAAGTGACAAAGGAATAGAGGAAATGTTTTTTTAGTACCAATAGTGTCAACATTGTTTATTCTGGACCCTATTTTCAAATTGGCAACTGCTGAATTTTGTACGAAACTGGCCAAATTACAGATTTCTGATCACTTTATTGGGTAGTTCCAATTGGTAAATTGGTGGTTTCTTATACTCAATCAATAGAATAGAAGGAATAGTAACAAAATAGCTATGAGTTCGGTGGACTGGAACAATGGAACTGGCCAAAAATTGAGTGCAAAGTGTGCAAAATCACTTATACATAAATACTGTCGAGACTGCTATGTGAGAGCATAATTCCGTAAGTTTTCCATCAAATTTTGTTATATTGGTTTCATTACCTTTGGAAAAAGATTCTCTATCATCTCATAAAATAATTTTTTTTTTTAAATTCTTTGACCCTGAAAGCGTTTGAGAGCAGAGGTCTCGACACTGAAAGGGTTAACATTTGCATACAAAAAAAGGGAGTTACTAGTCTCTTGTGCCAGCATTTCAGCCACCGTAACCACTTGAGTGTCCAGACCTCTAATCTGGAAAATGTTCACAGTGTCCAAGAATTTTCAAAACACATTTTTTTTATTTTTTCTTATGAAATGGTAGAGAATCTTTTTCTGAAGGTAATAAAACAAAAGGTACAAAATTTAATGGAAAACTGATATAATTATGCTTTAGTGAATTTTGCTGTGTCAGCAATATTTACGCAATGGCGATTTTTGCCAACTTTGAGTTCTATTTTAGGCCAATTACATTGTTCCAGTCAACCAAATTCTTAGCTTTTTGCTAGTATGTCTTCTATTTTATTGATTGAGCACAATCAACTCTTTCCACTAGCCAATAAAGTGATCAGAAATTGGTACAGTGGTACCTCGGTTAACGATATTTTTTCGTTCCAAAATGCTGTTCAAGTGCCATTACCAAACGAATTTATCCCCATAAGGAATGATGTAAAATAGACTAGTCCTTTTAGACCCCCAAAAACACACTTACAAAAGCATTTAAAAAATAAACTTACATGGTGACATAGTCAGCAGGTTGGATAATATTATGTCAGGTAATGGGAACAAGCCTATTATCTGTCTTAGTGCTGGTGGTAATGACATTGGGAAGGGCAGGAGACAGGAGCTACTAGATAAGTACAGGTCAGCCATAGAAGTAGTTAGGTCTAAGGGAGGGATCCCAATCATATGTAGCATTTTGCCTAGAAAGGGAGTGGGCAATGAATGGATGTCTAGGGCAATTGGTATAAATTGCTGGCTAGACAGGTACTGCAAGGAACTTGCAATTCCATTCATTGATAACTGGGACAAATTCTATGGTAAACGTGATATGTATGCAAGGGATGGGGTTCATCTCTCTGGGGCTGGAGTGGTTGCATTAGCCAATTCGATTGAAGGGGTCATTGGAGACTTGTTTAGGACTTTAAACTGATAGATTATAGAGGTATGGGTGTTTGTGGGAAACAATCAGGCTGTGGTATTAGGCCTGGAAACAGCAGATATTACCAGGATACCCCAGGGTTATGTTTAAAAGATAAGATTCAAAATAAAGTTGTTTGTAAATGCAAAACAATTGAACAACAAACAAAGAGAGATAGTAGAGGGCAACGAGTGACTAGCTCCCTTGAGGTTTACTATACAAATAGTAGGAGTCTAAGAAATAAGATAGATGAGCTAAGATTACTTGCAAGTGCAGGTAATATAGATATTATTGCTATAACAGAGACCTGGTTCAACCTGACAGATAGAGAAATGCCTTCCGAGTGCAACATTCAGGGTTACAAACTATTCCACACTGATAGGGTCAACAGGAAGGGTGGAGGAGTGGCGATGTATGTCAGAGATAATTTAAATTGTTGTGTTAGACAAGATATAAGATTAGAAACAACGGGTACAGAATCTGTTTGGCTACAGTTTCTCGAGGGTCGTGAAAAATTAATTTTGGGTGTGATTTACAGGCCCCAAGCCTGGATAGGGAGCGCAGTAAGCTGCTATGGGACGAAATTCATAAGGCGTCTAGATATGAAAATGTTGTGTTAATGGGAGATTTTAACTTTAGACACATTGATTGGAACAATGTGACAGGTAATCTTGAGTCTAGTGACTTTCTTGATACGGTTCAGGATTGTTTTTTAAAACAGTTTGTGACAGAACCAACTAGAGGTAGCAACTTGCTTGATTTGGTTCTTGCTAACAAAGAATCACTAATTAATAATCTTGAGGTTAATGAAGAGCTTGGGGAAAGCGATCACAAATCACTTAGTTTTAATATATCATGGAATTACCCAGGTAACTGCAATCAAGTCTCAGTTCCAGACTTTCGTGTAGCCGACTTCATGGGGCTGAGAAATTACCTAGGTGGGCTAATTGGGATGACCTGACTATGGGTCAGGTAGGTGGTTTTGGTTGCCAATATGACGTTTTTCAGAGCATAGTTCTAGCTGCCCAGACAACTTTTGTTCCAAGTAGGGAAATTAGATCTAACAAAAATGATCCTAAATGGATGAACAATAGATTAAAACATCTCATTGGTCAAAGAGAGGCATATATAGGCGTATCAAAAGAGGGGATGGACAGATAAGAAATCAATATTATCAATTAAAGAGAGAAATAAAAAAGGAATAAGAAAAGCAAAAGGGATTATGAGGCTAAGGTCGCAAGGGATTCGAAGACTAACCCAAAAGGGTTCTTTCAGGTATACAGAAGTAAGATTAGGGACAAGATAGGCCCACTTAAGAGTAACTCAGGACAGATCACGGACAGTGATAAGGATATGTGTGAAATTTTCAATACTTACTTCCTCTCAGTTTTTACTCAGGAAGATACTAGCAGAATTCCAGAAATAATAAATTATGTAGAACTGGAAGATAACAGACTATGGTCGATTGGGGTAACTAGTAACATGGTCCTCAGACAAATAGAGAAATTAAAACCTAACAAATCCCCAGGCCCTGATGAACTGTTTGCAAGAGTTTTAAAGGAATGTAAAGAGGAACTTAGCAAACCTTTGGCAAATCTTTTCAATATATCACTACAAACTGGCATAGTGCCAGACAAGTGGAAAAGGGCAAATGTAATACCTATTTACAAGGCAGGTGACAGGTCCTTAGCTTCGAACTATAGACCAATAAGCCTTACCTCCATAGTTGGTAAATTTATGGAATCAATAATTGCCGAGGCAATTCGTAGCCATCTTGAAAAGCATAAATTGATTAATGAATCTCAACACGGTTTTACAAAGGGCGTTCATGTCTCACGAATTTACTAACTTTTTCACTAAGGTGTTTGAGGAGGTAGATCATGGTAATGAATATGATATTGTGTATATGGACTTCAGTAAGGCTTTCGATAAAGTTCCACATCAGAGGCTACTGAGGAAACTTAAGGCACACGGAATAGGAGAAATTTTTTCCTGGGTAGAGGCATGGTTGACTAATAGGCGGCAGAGAGTTTGCATAAATGGAGAGAAATCAGAATGGGGCGCGTCTCAGCGGTGTTCCACAGGGGTCAGTTTTGGGCCCCTGTTGTTTACAATTTACATAAACGACATAGATGAGGGAATAAATAGTAGCATAAGTAAATTTGCTGATGACACCAAAATAGGCCGTCCAATTCATTCAAATGAGGACATTAGAGCACTCCAGGATGATTTGAATAGACTGATGCAGTGGTCGGAGAAGTGGCAGATGCAGTTTAATGTAAACAAATGCAAAGTTCTAAATGTTGGGCAGGACAATAACCATGCCACATATAAGCTGAATAATACAGATCTTATTACTTGTAATTGCAGAAGGATTTAGGAGTTCTGGTTAGTAGTAATCTGAAGCCTAGACAACAGTGCATAAGTGTTCGCAATAAAGCTAACAGAATCCTTGGCTTCATATCAAGAAGTATAAATAATAGAAGTCCTCAGGTTGTTCTTCAACTCTATATATCTTTGGTTAGGCCTCATTTAGATTATGCTGCACAGTTCTGGTCACCGTATTACAGAATGGATATAAATGCACTGGAAAACGTACAAAGGAGGATGACAAAGTTGATCCCTTGTATCAGAAATCTTCCCTATGAGGATAGACTGAGGGCCCTGAATCTGCACTCTCTAGAAAGGCGTAGAATTAGGGGGGATATGATTGAGGTGTACAAATGGAAAACAGGAATAAACAAAGGGGATGTAAATAGCGTGCTGAAAATATCCAACCAAGACAGGACTCGCAGCAATGGTTTCAAGTTGGAAAAGTTCAGATTCAGGAAGGATATAGGAAAGCACTGGTTTGGTAATAGAGTTGTGGATGAGTGGAACAAACTCCCGAGTACCGTCATAGATGCTAAGACGTTGTGTAGTTTTAAAAATAGGTTAGATAAATACATGGGTGGGTGTGGATGGGTGTGAGTTTGGATCTGACTAGCTTGTAGTAGGTCAGATGCAGTGCTCCTTCCTTAAGTGAATGTAACCTGACCTGTACTAATTCCTTAAGTGGAAGTGACCTGACCAGGTGGTCGGCTGGACAATTATATGAGTGGGTGCGGTTGGGTGTGAATTGGTCCTGACTAGCTTGTGCTACTAGGTCAGATGCAGTGCTCCTTCCTTAAGTGAATGTAACCTGACCTGGCTGGGTAGGGGCATTGGCTTAAGCCGTTGGAGATTTGGACCTGCCTCGCATGGGCCAGTAGGCCTGCTGCAGTGTTCCTTCTTTCTTATGTTCTTATGTTCTAAAAGAGCGAGTTTGGGGACCATCATTAACCGAGGTACCACTGTAATTTGGCCATTTTCACACAAATTTCAAAATATGCCAATTTCAAAATAGGGTACAGAATAAACAATGCAGGCATTCCTGGCAATAAAATAACATTAACTCTATTCATTAGTTATGTTCCCAGGCTTTACACATGAATTCCATTTTGAATTTTTATTTACACAAAAAAATAGAAGATTTACTGTTATGCATTAGTGTAATAATGGTATAAATAACATCAGTGCAATCATGAGTGCATATTAGACCAACCAGCTGGATATGTATTGGACAAGTGACATGATTTGTTTACTCTGGCAAAAATCGAATATTTCCGCTACTTTGAGCTAAATTTCAAGCTACTTCCAGTCCTGACACCAATTAAAATCATCTTTATTTCTGTAATATATTTTCCATTCTATCAAATAAAACCAAGAAATTGTGAATACAGTCATAAAAAACATACGAAAATACACTGTAAATTCACTGTTTTAAACCAAAAACAAGGCCGCAGTTTTTTCTCATTATGCATTGGTTGCTGCAGGATTTTTTTATATGGTGCACACTTACCACATACACTCATTCTCTCATACGTATTTAGACCCAAATTTACTGCTCACAGCTTATCTGAGCGAGTTGAGTTCATGGCGAAGGACTGTAGCAAGGAATGTGGCTTCAAAGCTGTAGAACAACAACATGGACACTGAAAGGGTTAAGCAATATGAATGGTTAACAGGTAAAGAATTTTTTTATACTGTTGAATTTTACACTTAAGAGCTGTTATCCTATTTCAGCTCATTGCAGTGCCAAGTCCTCTCTAAGGTGTACTGCCCCCTCAGGATACCAATCACAACGGTTAACATCTAGGTGCCTATTTAATACAAACTGAGCAAGGGCAACATGCAAAAAACATGCCTAATGTCTCCAATCATCCCAGGATCAAACCTGGAACCTTCAGTTATGAACCAAAGGAACTAACACCTACCCACTTCCCTAATCAAATGCGCACACACACACTTTCACTCTCCTACTCCCGAGAGTACATACAGTGGTACCTCGACTTACGATGGTCCCCAAACTCACCCTTGTATGTAAGTTTATTTTTTTAAATGCTTTTGTTAGTGTAATTTTGGGGGTCTAAAAGGACTAGTCTATTTTACAACATTTCTTAAGGAGATAAATTCGTTTGGTAATGACACTTGAACAGCATTCTGGAATGAAAAAATATCGTAAGTCGAGGTACCACTGTATTTAGAACTATGAGATGTTCCCAGCAATTTAAATGCTTTCTTGTCTTTACAAGTCATAAATGATCTCTGCAACTGTTCCAGCTCAAATAACTCCCAGCTCTGAATGCGGCTGTCAACACTAAACAATATTCTGAACGAGGAAGCTCAGGCAATTTGAATACTGTCTACAATTGCCTTGTTTTAATTTTTCTCATTATTCACCATGTCATTTTCCTGACTGTTATGACATTTATTTTATTGTGTTCTTTGAAGGAAAAGTCAGCTGACATAATTATTCCCAGGTCTTCCACATGTTCCTTTCATGCTATTTGATGATCCTCTTGGTTTTTGCATACAATGTCCCTTTTAAGCACTTCATTCTTTCCACATCTAAGCAGCAGGAACTTTTTTATTATTTTATTATTAACACATTGGCCGATTCCCACCAAGGCAGGGTGGCCCGAAAAAGAAAAACTTTTGTCATCATTCACTCCATCACTGTCTTGCCAGAGGGGTGCTTTACACTACAGTTATAAAACTGCAACATTAACACCCCTCCTTCAGAGTGTAGACACTGTACTTCCCATCTCCAGGACTCAAGTCCGGCCTGCCGGTTTCCCTGAATCCCTTCATAAATGTTGCTTTGCTCACACTCCAACAGCATGTCAAGTATTAAAAACCATTTGTCTCCATTCACTCCTATCAAATACGCTCACACATGCTTGCTGGAAGTCCAAGCCCCTCGCACACAAAACTTCCTTTACCCCTCCCTCCAACCTTTCCTAGGCTGACAGTTACCCTGCCTTCCCTCCACTACAGATTTATACACTCTCGAAGTCATTCTGTCTCGTTCCATTCTCTCTACATGTCCGAACCACCTCAACAACCCATCCTCAGCTCTCTGGATAATAGTTTTGGTAATCCCGCACCTCCTCCTAATTTCCAAACTCCGAATTCTCTGCATTATATTCACACCACACATTGACCTCAAACATGACATCTCCACTGCCTCCAGCCTTCTCCTCATTGCAACATTCATCACCCATGCTTCACACCCATATAAGAGTGCTGGTATAACTATACTCTCATACATTTCCCTCTTTACTTCCATGGACAAAGTTCTTTGTCTCCACAGACTCCGAAGTGCTCCACTCACCCTTTTCCCCTCATCAATTCTATGATTCACCTCATCCTTCATAGACCCATCTGCTGACATGTCCACTCCCAAATATCTGAATACATTCACCTCCTCCATACTCTCTCCCTCCAATCTGATATCCAATCTTTCGTCACCTAATCTTTTTGTTATCCTCATCACCTTACTCTTTCCTATACGTATTCACTTTCAATTTTCTTCTTTTACACACCCTACCAAATTCATCCACCAACCTCTGCAACTTCTCTTCAGAATCTCCCAAAAGCACAGTATCATCAGCAAAAAGCAACTGTGACAACTCCCACTTTGTATTTGATTCTATCTTTTAACCCCACATCTCTTGCCAAGACCCTCACATTCACTTCTCTTACAACCCCATCTATAAATATATTGAACAACCATGGTGACATCACACATCCTTGTCTAAGGCCCTCTTTTACTGGGAAATAGTCCCCCTCCCTCCTACACACACTAACCTGAGCCTCACTATCCTCATAAAAACTCTTCACTGCTTTCAGTAACCTACCTCCTATTCCATACACCTGCACCTATTAAACGTCATGTTGCTTTCCACTTCCCACTAGAAAACCCTGCTTATATCTTCCTATAATTTTTGTGTCGTTTACCAAGGTGATTTTCATGCTTATTTTCATGTCATCCACAACTGATGATATAAGACTGTGGCAAGTGTTTTCATCTATGTCTGCTATGAGGATAAGAAACAGCAGAAGTGCTAGGTCTGTGTCTTGTGGGATTGAGCTCTTAACCTAGCAAATGATGCATTTTGCTCTGTTTACTTCTGCTCTTTGTGTTCTCTCTATCAGAAATTGAAAATCCATTTGCCTATCTTCTTCACTATGCCTACAGCCCTTATTTTGTGTGCAACCCCTCCATGATCACATTTGTCAAATGCCTCTGCAAAATTCATGCATACCACATCTGTGTTTTGGTTTTGTTTCAGCACCTCTGTAATTCTGTCAGAGTAACAACAATATTAACATGACTTTTGAATACATCATAAACTTACCATCGGTCTTTGAAGGTAAAATAGAAGAGGGAATTTGTGATTTTTGCACCACTCTGACCACTGAAGACATACATTGAATCTCTTGCCACTGCCACTGGGAAGTTACAGCAGGTGGGGGGACAGTCTCCTGTTTGGCTGATTTCTTCCCACATGCGGTTATCACCCTGTGCACCATACAATAGTTCAATATTATTTCTGCTACACACAGAAATAAAAAGATTTTAGTTTTGAACTCAAAAAAATTAAGAAAAAGTCAAAACTAAGTAATAATATAACATGAGTGTGGGGGAGGTGCATGAGGCATTATGTAGAATGAAAGAGGGTAAAGCAGCTGGAAATGACGGGATCATGACAGAAATGTTAAAAGCAGGGGGTTATACAGTGTTGGAGTGGTTGGTATTTTTGTTTAATAAATGTATGAAAGAGGGAAAGGTACATAGGGATTGGCAGAGGGCGTATATAGTTCCTTTATATAAAGGGAAGGGGGACAAAAGAGATTGTAAAAATTATAGGGGAATAATTTTATTGAGTTGTCCATGGGGAAAGTGAAACAGAATTCTTCCTCCATAAGCCATGCGTGTCGTAAGAGGTGACTAAAATGTCAGGATCAAGGGGCTAGTAACCCCTTCTCCTGTATACATTACTAAAGGTAGTAGGTTGGTAGTCAGCAACCACCCAGGGAGGTACTACCGTATTGCCAAGTGAGTGTAAAACGAAAGCCTGTATTTGTTTTACATGATAGTAGGATTGCTGGTGTCTTTTTTCTGTCTCATAAACATGCAAGATTTCAATAACATCTTGCTACTTCTACTTACACTTAGGTCACGCTACGCAAACATGTACACGTTTATGTATACACACTCATCTGAGTTTTCTTTGATTTTATCTTAATAGTTCTTGTTCATATTCCTTTTCCTTTCATATCCATGGGGAAGTGGAATAAGAATCTTTCCTCCATAAGCCATGCGTGTTGTAAAAGTCAACTAAAATGCCGGGAACAAAGGGCTAGTAACCCCTTTTCCTGTACAGCTTACTAAAAAAAAAAAAAAAGAAAACCGTCAAAGTGGGATGTTTGAATGTGCGTGGATGTTGTGCGAATGACAAGAAAGAGATGATTGTAGATGTTATGAAAAGAAACTGGATGTCCTGGCTTTAAGTGAGACAAAGCTGAAGGGGGTAGGAGAGTTTCAGTGGGGATAAATAAATGGGATTAGGTCGGGGGTTTCAAATAGAGATAGAGCTAAAGAAGGAGTGGCAATAATGTTGAATAATCAGTTATGGCAGGTAAAGAGGGAATATAAATGTATAAATTCAAGGATTATGTGGAGTAAAATAAAGGTTGGATGTGAAAAGTGGGTTATAGTAAGTGTTTATGCACCTGGAGAAGAGAGAAGTGTAGAGGAGAGAGAGAGATTTTGGGAAATGTTGAGTGAGTGTGTGGGGAGTTTTGAACCAAGTGAGAGAGTAATTGTGGTTGGGGATCTTAATGCTAAAGTGGGTAAAAATGTTGTGGAGGGAGTAGTAGGTAAATTTGGGGTGCCAGGGGTAAATGTAAATGGGGAACCATTAATTGAGCTATGTGTAGAAAGAGGTTTGGTAATAAGTAATACATATTTTATGAAAAAGAGGATAAATAAATATACAGTGGTACCCCGACTTACGATATTTTTTCATTCCAGAATGCTGTTCAAGTGCCATTACCAAACGAATTTATCTCCTTAAGAAATAATGTAAAATAGACTAGTCTGTTTAGACCCCCAAAATTACACTTACAAAAGCATTTAAAAAAATAAACTTACATAAAAGGGTGTGTTTGGGGACCATCGTAAGTCGGGGTACCACTGTACAAGGTATGATATAGCACGTAAGGAAAGTAGTTTGTTGGATTATGTATTGGTGGATAAAAGGTTGATGGGTAGGCTTCAGGATGTACATGTTTATAGAGGGGCAATGGATATATCGGATCATTATTTGGTTGTAGTTACAGTTAGAGTAAAAGGTAGATGGGACAAAAAGAAAATGGCAACAGCAAGCAAGTAAGGGAGAAGGAAGTTAGGGTGAGATATAAGCAACTATTGGCAGAAAGGTGGGCTAGTGCAAGTATGAGTAGTGGGGGGGTTGAAGAGAGTTGGGATAGTTTTAAAAATGCAGTATTAGAATGTGGGGCAGAAGTTTGTGGCTATAGGAGGGTGGGTGCAGGAGGAAAGAGGAATGAGTGGTGGAATGAAGAAGTAAAGGGTGTGATAAAAGAGAAAACGGTAGCTTATGAGAGGTTTTTACAAAACAGAAGTGTTAATAGAAGAGCAGAGTATATGGAGAGTAAAAGAAAGGTGAAGAGAGTGGTGAGAGAGTGCAAAAGAAGAGCAGATGAAAGAATGGGAGAGGCTCTGTCAAGAAATTTTGCTGAAAATAAGAAAACATCGTTTAGGAGTGAAGAAGAGCAGGATGTGAGTGTGGGGAGGTGCGTGAGGCATTATGTAGAATGAAAGGGGGTAAAGCAGCTGGAACTGACGGGATCATGGCAGTAATGTTAAAAGCATGGGGGGATATAGTGCTGGAGTGGTTGGCATTTTTGTTTAATAAATGTATGAAAGAGGGGAAGGTACCTAGGGATTGGCAGAGAACATGTATAGTTCCTTTATATAAAGGGAAGGGGGATAAAAGAGAGTGTAAAAATTATAGGGGAATAAGTTTACTGAGTATACCTGGTAAAGTGTATGGCAGGGTTATTATTGAAAGAATTAGAGGTAAGACAGAGAGTAGGATTGCAGATGAGCAAGGAGGCTTTAGAGTGGGTAGGGGATGTGTAGATCAAATGTTTACAGTGAAGCATATATGTGAACAGTATTTAGATAAAGGTAGAGAAGTTTTCATTGCATTTATGGATTTAGAAAAGGCATATGACAGAATGGATAGGGGAGCAATGTGGCAAATGTTGCAAGTGTATGGAATAGGTAGTAAGTTACTGAAGGCTGTAAAGAGTTTTTATGAGGATAGTGAGGCTCAGGTTAGGGTGTGTAGGAGAGAGGGAGATTACTTCTCGGTAAAAGTAGGTCTTAGACAGGGATGTGTAATGTCACCATGGTTGTTTAATATATTTATAGATGGGGTTGTAAAAGAAGTAAATGCTAGGGTGTTGGGGAGAGGGGTGGGATTAAATTATGGGGAATTAAATGCAAAATGGGAGTTGACACAGTTACTTTTTGCTGATGATACTGTGCTTATGGGAGATTCTAAAGAAAAGTTGCAAAGGTTAGTGGATGAGTTTGGGAGAGTGTGTAAAGGTAGAAAGTTGAAAGTGAACATAGATAAGAGTAAGGTGATGAGGGTATCAAACGATTTAAATAAAGAAAAATTGGATATCACATTGGAGAGAGGGATTATGGAAGAAGTAAATGTTTTCAGATATTTGGGAGTTGACGTGTCAGCGGATGGGTTTGTGAAGGATGAGGTTAACCATAGAATTGATGAAGGAAAAAAGGTGAGTGGTGCGTTGAGGTATCTGTGGAGACAAAAAACGTTATCCATGGAGGCAAAGAAGGGAATGTACGAAAGTATAGTGGTACCAACACTCTTATATGGGTGTGAAGCATGGGTTGTAAATGCTGCAGAGAGGAGGAGGCTGGAGGCAGTGGAGATGTCCTGTCTAAGGGCAATGTGTGGTGTAAATATTATGCAGAAAATTTGGAATGTGGAAATTAGGAGGTGTGGAGTTATTAAAAGTATTTGTCAGAGGGCTGAAGAGGGGTTGTTGAGGTGGTTTGGTCATTTAGAGAGAATGGATCAAAGTAAAATGACTTGGAGAATGTATAAATCTGTAGGGGAAGGAAGGCGGGGTAGAGGTCGTCCTAGAAAAGGTTGGAGGGAGGGGGTAAAGGAGGTTTTGTGGGCGAGGGGCTTGGACTTCCAGCAAGCATGTGTGAGCGTGTTAGATAAGAGTGAATGGAGACGAATGGTTTTTGGGACATGACGATCTGTTGGAGTGTGAGCAGGGTAACATTTTGTGAAGGGATTCAGGGAAACCAGTTAATTGATTTAGTTGGACTTGAGTCCTGGAAATGGGAAGTACAATGCCTGCACTTTAAAGGAGGGGTCTGGGATAGTGACACCTGGGAGCGACTATTTTCAGCTGTCGTATCTGAGCGCCTCTGCAAAGACAGTGATTATGTATGAGTGTGGTGAAAGTGTTGAATGATGATGAAAGTACAGTGGTACCTCGGTTTACGATATTTTTTCGTTCCAGAATACTGTTCAAGTGCCATTACCAAACGAATTTATCCCCATAAGGAATGATGTAAAATAGACTAGTCCTTTTAGACTCCCAAAAATACACTTACAAAAGCATTTAAAAAAATAAACTTACATAAAAGGGCGAATTTGGGGACCATTGTCAACCGAGATACCACTGTATTTTCTTTTTGGGGATTTTCTTTCTTTTTGGGTCACCCTGCTTTGGCGGGATGTGGCTAGTGCGTTTACTGAGTATACCAGGTAAAGTGTATGGTAAGGTTATTACTGAAAGAATTAGAGGTAAGACAGAGAGCAGGATTGCAGATGAGGAAGGAGGCATTAGAATGGGTAGGGGATGTGTAGATCAAGTGTTTACACTGAAGCATATATGTGAACAGTATTTAGACAAAGGTATGGAAGGTTTCATTGCATTTATTGATTAAGAAAAGGCATATGCTAGAGTGGATAGGGGAGCAATGTGGCAGATGATGCAAGTGTATGGAATAGGTAGTAAGTTACTAAATGCTGTAAAGAGTTTTTATGAGGATAGTGAGGCTCAGGTTAGGGTGTGTAGGAGAGAGGAAGATTACTTCTCGGTAAAAGTAGGTCTTAGACAGGGATGTGCAATGTCACAATGGTGGTTTAACATATTTATAGATAGGGTTGTAAAAGAAGTAAATGTTAGGGTGTTGGGGAGAAGGGCGAGATTAAATTATGGGGAATCAAATACAAAATGGGAGTTGACACAATTACTTTTTGCTGATAATACTGTGCTTTTGGGAGATTCTAAAGAAAAGAGTAAGAGGTAGGTGGGGCAAAAGGAAAATGGCAACAGCAAGTAAGAGAGAGGTGAAAGTTTATAAGCTAAGGGAGAAGGAAGTTAGGGTGAGATATAAGCAAGTATGGGTTGTGTATGGGGAAGGGGGTGAAGAGGGGTGGAATAGTTTTAAAAATGCAGTGTTAGAATGCAGGGCAGAAGTTTGTGGCTATACATATGAGGGTGGGTGCAGAAGTGATATAAAAAGGGCAAGATATATGTAGAGTAAAAGTAAAGGTGAAGAGAGTGCAAAAGGAGAGCAAATGATAGAGTGGGTGAGGTATTGTCAACAAATTTTGCAGAGAATAAGAATAAAATTTTGTAGCGAGATAAACAGGTTAAGAAAGCCTAGGAAACGAATGGATTTGTCAGTTAAAAACAGAGTAAGGGAGTTGTAGGTACAGTGAAACCTCGGCATACAAACAGCTCCCAACTCAAACAATTATGTAAGTGTATTTTTGTAAGTGCTTCTGTAAGTATATTTTTGGGGGTCTGAAACGGACTAATCTAATTTACATTCGTCCTTATGAGAACAAATTCGTTCAGTAACGGCACTTGAACAGCCTTCTGGAAAGAATTATTGATGAAATCCAGGGGTCCACTGTACGTAGAATGAAAGGGGGTAAAGCAGCTGGAACTGACAGGGTCATGACAGAAATGTCAAAAGCAAGGGGGAATATAGTGTTGGAGTGGTTGGTATTATTGTTCAATAAGTGTATGAAAGAGGGGAAGGTACCTAGGGACTAGCAGAGAGCATGTGTAGTTTCTTCATATAAAGGGAAGGGGGACAAAAGAGATTGTAAAAATTATAGGTGAATAAGTTTACTGAGTATACAGTGGACCCCCGAGTTTCGTAAAAAAATCACTCCTGAAGTCTGCTCAAGTGCCATTACCGAACGAATTTACTCCCTTAAGGAAAAATGTCACGTAGGTTAGTCTATTTCAGACCCCCAAAAATACTTTTCCACAAGCACTTACAATATTATACTTACATAAATGTACGATTTCCGGGGTTTACGAAACTCGGGGGTCCACAGTACCAGGTAAAGTATGCGTGTCATAAGAGGCGACTAAAATGCCGGAAGCAAGGGGCTAGTAACCCCTTCTCATGCATATACAGTGGACCCTCGGTTATCGGCTGTAATCCGTTCCAAAAGCTCGGCCTAACACCGAAATGGCTCATAACCGAAATAATATTTCCCATAAGAATTAATTAA
The DNA here is from genome assembly GCA_009830355.1 of Cherax destructor. Classification (NCBI taxonomy): domain Eukaryota; kingdom Metazoa; phylum Arthropoda; class Malacostraca; order Decapoda; family Parastacidae; genus Cherax; species Cherax destructor. The sequence continues at coordinate 40,339 of WNWK01013571.1, forward strand.
TGTAAATACAATTAATCCGTTCCAGACAAAAATATTCACAAAAAAATATTTTTTTTAACAATTAAATCAGTATTACATACCTTTATTGAAGACTAATACTGGCTTCTGGAAGATAGGGAGAAGGAAAGAGGGAGGAGTTATTGTTTGGAAGGGGAATTTCCTTCCATAAGGACTTCAGATAGCAAAGCCCTTTCTGGGGTTACTTCCCTTCTTTGTCTTTTAATGCCACTAGGACCAGCTTCAGAGTCACTCCACAAACTATACTCCCTGCATGCCTGCTACACTCCCTCCATGCCTGCTACACTCCCTCCATGCCTGCTGCACTCCCTCCATGCCTGCTGCACTCCCTCCATGCCTGCTGCACTCCCTCCATGCCTGCTGCACTCCCTCCATGCCTGCTGCACTCCCTCCATGCCTGCTGCACTCCCTCCATGCCTGCTGCACTCCCTCCATGCCTGCTGCACTCCCTCCATGCCTGCTGCACTCCCTCCATGCCTGCTGCACTCCCTCCATGCCTGCTGCACTCCCTCCATGCCTGCTGCACTCCCTCCATGCCTGCTGCACTCCCTCCATGCCTGCTACACTCCCTCCATGCCTGCTACACTCCCTCCATGCCTGCTACACTCCCTCCATGCCTGCTATACTCCCTCCATGCCTGCTACACTCCCTCCATGCCTGCTATACTCCCTCCATGCCTGCTACACTCCCTCCATGCCTGCTATACTCCCTCCATGCCTGCTACACTCCCTCCATGCCTGCTATACTCCCTCCATGCCTGCTACACTCCCTCCATGCCTGCTACACTCCTTGCCTCTCGGCCTGCCTGCCTTGAATTCTATCGTGTTTCTCACTTTCTTTACCAAAGGAACTTTACTAAGAACTTTCTTTGGAGCCATGGTTACTTATTTCACATTTACACTGAAAAAAAACATCAAAAACAATGGGAAAACAAGCAAAATGTTTGGATGAATGAGCAGAAGCTTCCTCACACACCGAGAGACACAGCCAGACTGATGCGCAAGCATAAACATAAACTCCCAGCTGTCCTGACTCACGTGGTCCACCTGCCACAATTAATACCCATTTCCTCAACATGACCTTAACCCCCAGTTTTTTTACACACTGCAGCCACACAGGGTATGATGGTTACATCACTTTAAAGCATAACTCTTACCTCTGGCACACACATCCTGCCCAGAAAAAGATAAGAAGGAACCAGCATTCCTCCCAGCTTGAAGCCATACAGCAGAGTGAGTGCCAGGGAGGGCTTAGCTATGCTCCTCCCACTCCAAAACAACAAAAGAAAGACTGTCGCCTTGCACCATTCCACATGCACCCACAATAATTTTTTTTTCTCATACACCTTATTACTTTTACAAAAGAAATACAACTTTACAAACTACTTATTTAAATGTCTGTATGTGTGTGTATACTACAACCTATTATATTGAGAAAATCAGGCTTGACTCAGCTTAGTATTAAGAGTGGTCTGCCCTTAGGACATTTAAGCAGCTGTGACCCATCAATTCAATATAATTAGGTATTCCAGAGTAATTGTTACTTAAATACATCAATACATGTTGGGTCCTACAGCCCCATAACAAAGACATTCTGAAAGGGTGTTGCACAAATGTTGCACATGAGTTATTATCGAGGTTTTTGATATTTCCTCGACCACTTATGGTCACATCCACCTCAAAGCCACTAAACTTGGGGTCAACATCACTTTCCCCTTAAAATGGGAGAGTTAATACTACATGAAATCAGTGAATCCCAGGTGTTTGCCGCACTGTTTGCTCTAGCTGGCACTCATTTGAACTGGTGCTCCCACAAAGTACTAAGTGATCCCAGAGTTTTTAATACAGAGCACACCGAGCGTTAAGACCCATTCTATGCTGACCAGGCATCTCAGGAAAATCTTGCCAATTTTGGAGGCAGGAAAAATAAAACGTAAATATACGTTTGGGGCGGTAGCAGTACTAACTTATACAGTGGTACCTCGACTTACGATATTTTTTCATTCCAGAATGCTGTTCAAGTGCCATTACCAAACGAATTTATCCCCATAAGGAATGATGTAAAATAGACTAGTCATTTTAGACCCCCAAAATTACACTTACAAAAGCATTTAAAAAAATAAACTTACATAAAAGGGGTAGTTTGGGGACCATCGTAAGTCGAGGTACCACTGTATATACGTTTGGACCATTTAACCCTTTCAGGGTTCGGCCATACTAGTACGGCTTACTCGCCAGGGTTTTCGTCGTACTAGTACGCCTAAATTCTAGCGCCCTCAAATCAAGTGGAAACAGGCTGGTAGGCCTAGATGTGAGAGAATGGGTCTGTGCGGTCAATGTGCGCAGTATAAAAAAATCCTGAACCACACAGTGCATAATGAGGGAAAAAAACTCTGACCACGTTTTTGGTTTAAAACAGCGACTTTGCAGTCCATTTTCGTATAGTATTTATGCTTATATTCTCGTTTTATTAGTCTCATTGATAGAATGGATGATATATTACAGAAATAGAGATAATTTTGACTGGGTTCACGATGACAAGTACCTTGAAACTGAGCGCAAAGTAGCGAAAATGTTCGATTTTTGCTGATGTTCAAGAGTAAACAAATCATGCCATGCGTCCAATACACATCAACTGGGTAGTCTAATATTCTTGCACAAGTGCGCTAATATTATTTATACCATTTTTACAATGATGCAGTTGTATACATAACAGTAAATCTTCTATTTTTTGTAGGAATAAAAATTCTAAATGGAAAGCAAAAGTATGTAATGTAAGAGGGGCCTGGAGACGTGACTAATGAACAGATAAAATGTTATTTGAGTGTCAGGAATGTCTGTCTCGTTTATTCTGGACCCTGTTTTGAAATTGGCATCTTTTGAAATTTGTGTGAAATTAGCCAAACTCCTAATTTCTGACCACTTTATTGGGAAGTTGAAATCGGTAAATTGGCGGTTTCTTATACTCAATTGATTGAACAAATGGAATTCTAGCAAAATAGCTAAAATTTTAGTAGACTAGTAGACTGATACATTGGAATTTGCCGAAAATAGGGCTCAAAGTGGGCAAAATCAATGATGCGTAAATGTCATATATACCGCTAAATTCGCGAGAGCATAATTCCGTTACTTTTCCATCAAATTTCATAATTTTGGTGGCGTTATGATCGGAAAAAGATTCTCTATCATTTCATAAGAAACAATAATTGTTTTTTTTCCGAAAAATTTGCAGCCCTGAGAATGAGTTTGGGAGAGGACCTTGTGACCCTGAAAGGGTTAAGGGTTAATCCCCCTCATTTACAACCCAATCTATAAATATGTTAAACAACCATGGTGACATTACACATCCTTGTCTAAGACTTATTTTTACTGGGAAGTAATCTCCCTCTCCCCTACACACTCTAAGTCTCATAAAAACTCTTTACAGTATTTAGTAACTTACTACCTATTCCATACACTTGCAACATCTGCCACATTGCTCCCCAATCCACCCTATATGCCTTTTCTAAATCCATAAATACAATGAAAACTTTCCTACCTTTATCTAGATACTGTTCACATATATGCTTCAATGTACAGTCATCCCTTGGTTTTCGCTTGTCCCAGTTTTCGCCGATTTTGGTTTTCGCTGACTTTTTTCAGGGAAAATTTGTCTTAGTTTTCGCTGATTGTTTTAGTTTTCGAAACCGTATGGGACCTGTCCACCAGTGCCGCGCACATACAAAGGCCGTAGGCCCGCCACCCACGCACCTCCCACGCACATTGTCACGCAGTCTAGCATTGTTTACGCTTGAGTGAACATCATCCCAGGAGTTTATACAAAACATTTATTAACAATTCATTGTTTTTGGGCCTTGATTATTGTGTATGACTACTAAATAAGCTACCATGGGCCCAAAGAAAGCTCCTAGTGCCACTTCTTTGGTAAAGAAAGTGAGGAACACTGTAGAAATGAAGAAAGAAATAATAGAAAAATATGATAGTGAAAGTGAGAAACACGATGGAGTTTAAGAGTGTAGCAGGCATGCAGGGAGTGTAGCATGCATGCAGGGAGTGTAGCATGTATGCAGGGAGTGTAGCATGTATGCAGGGAGTGTAGCATGTATGCAGGGAGTGTAGCATGTATGCAGGGAGTGTAGCATGTATGCAGGGAGTGTTGCATGTATGCAGGGAGTGTTGCATGTATGCAGGGAGTGTTGCATGTATGCATAGAGTGTTGCATGTATGCAGGGAGTGTTGCATGTATGCAGGGAGTGTCGTATGTATGCAGGGAGTGTCGCATGTATGCAGGGAGTGTCGCATGTATGCAGGGAGTGTAACAGGTATGCAGGGATTGTAGCATGTATGCAGGGAGTGTAACAGGTATGCAGGGAGTGTAGCAGGTATGCAGGGAGTGTAGCATGCATGCAGGGAGTGTAGCATGTATGCAGGGAGTGTAACAGGTATGCAGGGAGTGTAGCCTGTATGCAGGGAGTGTAGCATGTATGCAGGGAGTGTAGCATGTATGCAGGGAGTGTAACAGGTATGCAGGGAGTGTAGCATGTATGCAGGGAGTGTAACAGGTATGCAGGGAGTGTAGCAGGTATGCAGGGAGTGTAGCATGTATGTAGGGAGTGTAGCATGTATGCAGGGAGTGTAGCAGGCAGGGAGGGAGTGTAGCAGGCACGGAGGGAGTGTAGCAGGCATAGAGGGAGTGTAGCAGGCAGGGAGGGAGTGTAGCAGGCAGGGAGGGAGTGTAGCAGGCAGGGAGGGAGTGTAGTAGGCATGCAGGGAAGTGACCCCGGATAAGGACTTGATACCTAGAGTCCTTATGGAGGGGATTCCCTTCCAAAATTAGGGTCTCGTCCCTCTCCCCTCTTCCCTCTCTCCCATCCAGCAACATCAGTCTTCAATAAAGGTAAGTGCCACATTCAGTTCATTCATTTGTGCATGTAAATCTATCTTTAAGGCCCAAATTTTTTTTTTTTTCCAAACTTCTGGGTTTCTGGAACGGATTAATTGAATTTCCATTATTTCTTATGGGGAAAATAGTTTTGGTTTTCGCCGATTTTGGTTTTAGCCGATCCATCTGGAACGGATTAAAATCGAAAACCGAGGGATGACTGTAAACACTTGATCTACACATCCCCTACCCATTCTAAAGCCTCCTTGTTCATCTGCAATCCTGCTCTCTGTCTTACCTTAAAATTTTTCAATAATAACCCTACCATACACTTTGCCTGGTCTTCTTCTTTCAACAAACTTGTCGTATCCCACCGAAGCAGGGTGACCCAAAAAGAAAAACAAGTTTCTCTTTTTAACTTTAGTAATGTATACAGGAGAAGGGGTTACTAGCTTCTTGCTCCTGGCATTTTAGTCGCCTCTTACGACACGCATACTTTACCTGGTATACTCGGTAAACTTCTTCTTCTTTCAAGGCACTGGTTGTATCCCACCGAGGCAGGGTGGTCCAAGAGGAAAAACGAAAGTTTCTCCTTTTAAATTAAGTAATACAGTGGACCCCCAGTTATCGGCCGTTCCTGTTATCAGCCAACTCGGTTATAGGCCGTTTTTTCGGCTTCCGGTTATCGGCCGTTATTTCATTTTCTCTCGTATGTAGGCCCAAATTTACCGCTCACAGCTTATCTGGGTGAGCTGAGCTCATGATGTAGTAATACGGCTTGGACCCTGGCTTCAAAGCCGTAGAACTACGAGATGGACCCTCAAAAGGTTAATTAAACTGGCAATTTTTGGCCAAATTACCGATTTCTGATCACTTTATTCGGTAGTTGAAATAGGTAAATAGGCAGTTTCTTGTACTCATTTGATAGAATAGAAGGAATACTAGCAAAATAGCTATGAGTTTGGTCAACTAGAACAATGGAATTGGCCAAAACTAGGGTGCAAAGTGGGTGAAATTGCTGATGCGTAAATATTGCCGAGATCACTAACTTTGCGAAAGCGTAATTCCATAAGTTTTCCATCAAATTTCATACTTTTGGTTTCAGTACTTTAAGAAAAAGACTATCATTTCATAAGAAAAAATCATTTATTTTTTAATTTTTGCAACCATGAGAGCAAATTTGAGAGCAGAGATCATGACCCTGAAATGGTTAAAATATTCATTATCTTTCTTCTTCTTTCAACAAACCAGCCGTATCCCACCGAGGCAGGGTGACCCAAAAAGAAAAACAAAAGTTTCTCTTTTTAACTTTAGTAATGTATACAGGAGATGGGGTTACTAGTCCCTTGCTCCCGGCATTTTAGTCGCCTCTTACGACACGCATAGCTTATGGAGGATGAATTCTGTTCCACTTATCCACGGGGATAAGAGGAAATAAACAAGAACAAGAACTAGTAAGAAAACCCAGAGGGGTGTGTATATATATGCTTGTACATGAATGTGTAGTGTGACCTAAGTGTAAGTAGAAAAAGCAAGACGTAACTGAAATCTTGCATGTTTATGAGACAGAAAAAAGACACCAGCAATCCTACCATCATGTAAAAAAATTACAGGCTTTTGTTTTACACTCACTTGGCAGGACGGTAGTACCTCCCTGGGCGGTTGCTGTCTACCAACCTGCTACCTTGGAATCATTAACTACAGTTATTAAATTACAGTACTGTATTACATGTCATTTAATAGAAAAAAAGGTATCCGAGAACACATCTGACTTGACTGGACTTCAATTTACATGTATTTCATTTTTCATATTGGCGTGTATATGCCACACTTTTAATTAACTGTCAGATGTGAATATTTGCTATTGTCATTGAAATCAAAGTCTCTTTAATGTCTTGGCATACAAATTTCTGCAATGTTAATTATGTCTATTATGTTCTATTAATCCTAGGCTTCATCTTGCTCAAACTGTTATACAGGAGGGCCCCACATATGCAGTAGGTTAGGTTCCAGGCTACTGCTGTAAAGCAAAACTCACTGTAAAATGAAGAATACTTTTTTTTTCACTTTCAAATGCATATACAGTGGACCCTCGGTTAAAGGCCGTAATCCGTTCCAGAAGCTTGGCCTTAAACCGAAATTGCCTTTAACCGAAATAATATTCCCCATAAGAATTAATGTAAATACAATTAATCCGTTCCAGACAAAAATATTTAAAAAAAACAAAATTTAACAATTAAATCAGTATTACATACCATTACTGAAGACTAATTCTGGCTTCTGGAAGATAGGGAGGAGGAAGGAGGGAGGAGTTAGTGTTTGGAAGGGTAATCCCCCTCCATAAGGACTTCAGGTAGCAAAGCTCTCTCTGTGGTCTTTTAATGCCACTAGGATCAGCTTGCCTGCTACACTCCCTGCATGCCTGCTACACTCCCTGCATGCCTGCTACACTCCCTGCATGCCTGCTACACTCCCTGCATGCCTGCTACACTCCCTGCATGCCTGCTACACCCTGCATGCCTGCACCTCCTGCATGCCTGCTACACTCCCTGCATGCCTGCTACACTCCCTGCATGCCTGCTCACTCCCTGCATGCCTGCACACTCCCTGCATGCCTGCTACACTCCCTGCATGCCTGCTACACTCCCTGCATGCCTGCTACACTCCCTGCATGCCTGCTACACTCCCTGCATGCCTGCTACACTCCCTGCATGCCTGCTACACTCCCTGCATGCCTGCTACACTCCCTGCATGCCTGCTACACTCCCTGCATGCCTGCTACACTCCCTGCATGCCTGCTACACTCCCTGCATGCCTGCTACACTCCCTGCATGCCTGCTACACTCCCTGCATGCCTGCTACACTCCCTGCATGCCTGCTACACTCCCTGCATGCCTGCTACACTCCCTGCATGCCTGCTACACTCCCTGCATGCCTGCTACACTCCCTGCATGCCTGTTACTCTCCTTGCCTCTATGCCTGCCTGCCTTGAATTCTATCATGTTTCTCACTTTCTTTACCAAAGGAACTTTACTAAGAACTTTCCTTGGGGCCATGGTGACATATTTCGCAGTTGCACTTGATAAATAACCACCAAAAACAATGGATTATAGCAAAATGTTTGGATGAATGAGCAGAAGCTTCCTCACGCACAGAGAAACACAGGCAAACTGAAGCACAAGCGGCTCCAGCCGGCGGACGGACGCATCCCATACGGCCTCTAACCGATAACCGGCCTCTAACTGTGAGCCGAAAAACCGGCCTCTAACCGGGAGCCTAAAAACCGGCCTCTAACCGAGTTGGCCTTTAACCGGAATGGCCTTTAACCGAGGGTCCACTGTACGTAAAAGCCTAATAACATGTTTGCACTATCACATATTAAGTGAACAATAGAGTTAGGCCTAAAAAATGCATACAGAGCACACACATTACTTACTTTAAAATAATTCTGTCCTTAGCTGTAGTGAGTGATGAATATGTTTAGTGTAGTAATCCTGAATAAATGAAGAATGGGAATTATTGAAAATCACTGCATTAGCGAAACACCGCAAAGAGAAGCACTATGAAGCCGGGCCCACCTATACGTAACCTGGGGTTTACCATGGGTACTATCAAGTGTCATTCAGTGCTGTAAAACTGTGTATAGGTGCTCCTTGACTTACAATGGGGTTACGTTCCAACAAACCAATCATAAGTCAAAAATATCACAAGTCAAATATGAATATAATAAGTAAATAATAATTACTGTCACTGAGTAAGTAAATAAGCAAATAATTACTGTAACTAAGTATAGTGGAACCTCAGTTTTCGTTTGTCCTGGTTTTCTTCGAATTCAGTTTTCGACAACTTTTTTCGTCAAAATTTTGTCCCAGTTTTCGTTCATCACCTCGGTTTTCGTTGGTCCGCCGTACTGAACGTGTCCGCCTGCCCGCGCCCACACAAAGCATTCTATGCGTTCTGAGTCAGTCTGGCTTTGTTTCTCGACGAGTGAGCATTACCTTGCACATTCATCCAAAACATTTCGTAATAATCCATTGTTTTTTGTGCTTGTTTATTGAGTGCGACTGCTAAATAAGCGACCATGGGGCCAAAGAAAGTTTCGAGTGCCAGGCCTTTGATAAAGAAGGCGAGAAACCTGTTGTATAATCTATTGTGGCTTTGGGGAAGTCCATGAGGTTGGATGTGAATGGCCAGGATGTGGAAGAGTTGGTGGACGACCACAGGGAAGAGCTAACCACTGAAGAGCTGCAACACCTTCAACTGGAACAGCAACAGATCACAGCTGAGGAAGTTGCTTCAGAGGAGGAGGAAAAGAGAGGGGAGAATGTGCCTTCTTCAGTGATTAAGGACATGTGTGCAAGGTGGAATGAGTTGCAAAGTTTTGTTGAGAAATATCACTCTAACAAAGGTGTTGCAAGCCATGTCTGTAACATGTTCAATGACAATGCCTTGTCCCATTTTAGGCAAATCTTAAAGAGATGCCAGAAACAGACCTCTCTGGACAGATTTTTTGTGCGACAGGGGTCCAGTGCCAGTAAAAGACAAAGAAGGGAAATAACCCCGAATAGGGACTTGATACCTTATGGAGGGAGATTCCCCTTCCAACCAATAACCTCTCCTCCTCCCTCTCCCCTCCTTGTGTCTTCCATACGCCAACAAGTCTTCAATAAAGGCAAAAGTGATATTAAATGTTCATTTATCCATTTCATTAGTCCTTTATATTTATTTCTCATTGTTTTCTGTATGTAAAACTATAGTTATTCTCTGTAAAATGTAATTTTAGTTAATGTTTTTGGGTGTCTGGAATGGATTAATTGGATTTACATTATTTCTTATGGGAAATAGCTTCAGTTTTCGTTGAATTCGGTTTTCGTCATACTTTCTGGAATGAATTAATGACAAAAACCGAGGTTCCACTGCAAATACAGTGGACCCCCGAGTAATGAACACCCCGGAAATCGTACAAGTATGTAAGTATAATATTGTAAGTGTAATTTTGGGGGTCTGAAATGGACTAACCTACTTGACATTATTTCTTAAGGGAGTAAATTCGTTCGGTAATGGCACTTGAGCAGGGTTCTGGAATGAATTTTGTTCGTTTCTCGGGGGTCCACTGTACCAGCATTGAAAATTAAATAAATGACTACAAGTTACAGACTTGCCGCCTTCATGCTGGGTAATTATCTTAAGTTTCATCACCAAAGTAATTGCTTTTGCACCATCTTAAGTCAAGGAGAACCTGTACTGTATCTTGTGGAAATAAAAGTTTTTGTTTGTTTGTTTTGTTTTGCAGACACTGATTCTTGCTATAGCTACAAGACACTTGCAGAAGTTAAGGAAAAATATCCTCTTTGGCTACATTCTTCCTACCCTATGCTATACATCAAGTAGAAGGATGTAGTTTTGAACTTTATGAATTGTGCTGCCACAAAAAAAAAAAAAAAAAAAAAAGCAGTCTAGGCACAATTTATGCATTTGTGGTTTCACAGAATTTTAGTCCAATCTTTTAACCAAATTTTTAGCTATTTTGATGATGACTCACAAAAGCTATTTTTAAAGCTGCCCAAGGTGTTAGTTTTGATAACTCTACTTGGCAGAGTGTTCTGCTACACCAATAGTTTCCAATATCCTTTCTAAATCTGAATTTATCTAATTTGAATTCATTGTTTTGAGTTTTTTTCTTGGATATTCTCAGCATTATTTTTATCTTGACAAGGTGCTTCCATGGACTGTCTGTGGGAGGGAAAAAGTCTTGAACCACAGTGAGTAATATCGATATTTCATGTGTTAGCTTATTCTTTGACTTTTTCACAGTCCAGATCCCCTAAAATTAATACTGCTCCCAGCATCTACTTTTTTCAACAAAAAACAATCTTCTGAAATGGTAGAGAATCTTTTCTAGATGTAGTGACACCAAAAGTATGAAATTAGATGGAAAACTTGTGGAATTAAACACTTATAAAGTTAGCAGTCTAGGCACAATTTATGCATTTGTGGTTTCACAGAATTTTAGTCCAATTTTAAGTCAACTGCATTGCTCCTTTTAACCAAATTTTTAGTTATTTTGCTAGTAAGCCTTCTGTTCTATTGACTGAGTATAACAAACCATCCATTCAACTAATACAACTGCCCTATAAAGTGCGCAGAAGTCAATAATTTTGCCAATTTTACACAAAATTAAAAAAAAATAGTGTAGAATAAATATAGACATTCCTGGCACTAAAACAACATTTTCTTTGTTCATTAGTCATGTCCCCAGGCCTCTCCTACAATACACTTGTCTTCCATTTTGATTACATTATATATCACACAAAAACAGATTTACTCTATTTCTTGGAAATTAAAATATAACTAGGAATCATTGGTCATGGTTTATGGCATCCCAATAATTGAATAAAACCTATTAAAATCCCATAAAACAAACTAGGGGTGTAAGGGGCCTTCCCCTTCTCAAGAAAATTGGCAAAAATCTAATATTTCCACTAAAGAGCAATTTCAAACTACTTCCGGTTCTGAAACCAACCAAAAATCTTCTCTATTTTAGCAGTATGTCTTCCATTCTATTAAATGTTACCAAGAAACAGCCAATAAAACCATAAAAAACATCCTAGAAAAAAGTTAAAAAAGGCGCTACAGTGGACCCCCGGTGTTCGTTATGCTCCAAACTCGAACAATTATGCAAGTGTATTTTTGTAAGTGCTTTTGTAAGTGTATTTTTGGGGGTCTAAAAGGACTAGTCTAATTTACATTATTCCTTATGGGAATAAATTTGTTTGGTAATGGCACTTGAACAGCATTCTGGAATGAATAAATTACGAAAAACGGGGGTCCACTGTACAGTAGAACGTCATTTAGCATGAGATTATGTTGCACGTTACCGGTATTGCACGATTTAAGATTTGTGACACATTATCATCTTACACGACGTAAATATGATATTACACGGTTCGGCAGGAGGGGAAAAATTTTGAGCGCATGGTTATTTACTGCCTAAGAATCCTCATGCTTTGAGGAAAAGGGAATTTGTTTTTCCTTCCTGCAAACTGTAAGTTTATTCAGATACACGGGGCCAGGAGCTGAGTCTCGACCCCTGCAACCACAATTAGGTGAGTACAGTTACATACATTATCATACATAGCAGCATATGTGTAGAGAACCTAGGATAACCCAAGTCAGTCAATGGAAATACTGTCACCTGACTTTTTGGGTTATCCTAGGTTCTCTACACATATGCTGCTATGTATGATAATCTTCGTAACTGTATCTGTGTATACCTGAATAAACTTACTTATAGTTTGTGGGAAGGAAAAACAAATAACCATTCTCACAAGCAGTCTTGTTACTACTACTGTTGTGGTTCAGCAGACACCACCCGCCTTACCCAGCCACCACGGTCCCCACCATCCCAGCATTCATACGTATTTCATACGCGTCAAGAAGTCCTGGCTATAAGCCAGCTGTTTGTGAAGAATAAGAGTGAATTGTGTTTTGATCTTGAATTAACGAAGAAAAAGATATTAGACAAGACATAACCCGTGGCCGTAATGAAGTGTTACTTTGTACACATAAAAAGATGTAAACATAAGTTTGTGTGACTGACTGACTTGACTGACTGACTGACTTGACTGAATGACTGACTGAATGACTGACTGAATGACTGACTGACTTGACTGACTGACTGACTGAATGTCTTGACTGACTGACTGAATGACTTGACTGACTGACTGAATGACTTGACTTACTGAATGACTTGACTGACTTACTGAATGACTTGACTGACATACTGAATGACTTGACTGACATACTGAATGACTTGACTGACTTACTGAATGACTTGACTGACTTACTGAATGACTTGACTGACTTACTGAATGACTTGACTGACTTACTGAATGACTTGACTGACTTACTGAATGACTTACTGAATGACTTGACTGACTTACTGAATGGCTTGACTGACTTACTGAATGGCTTGATTGACTTACTGAATGGCTTGACTGACTTAATGACTGACTGACTGACTTAATGACTGACTTACTGACTGACTTGACTGACTTAAAGTTAAACACTCAGTTCAACCATCGACTTCAGTTCAAGAACTTCTACTATCCACCTCAGCCCAGTAGGGCCACAGCATAACTCTCCACTCTCTTCACAATCATCCACAAACACCAGCACCCACAATTTAAGGTAAATACTATTATTTCTATTATATTTGTAGTCTTAAGCAGTAAAAACAACATAATACATCACGATAATGAACTACAATTATATATTCACTTTTATTTTTGTAAGATCTGTTGGTCTAAAAAAACTTGTTTGGCTTTTTGGGGACTCCCAGGAACGTAACCCTATTTTTCCCATTAGTTCTTTTAATTATATAACACGAAATTATCTAACACGACTTTTTCAGGAACGTAACTATCGTGCTAAATGACGTTCTACTGTATTTTAACCCTTAAACTGTCCACACGTAGATATACGTTCACGTGCGTAGCTGACCGAATATTTTGAGAAAAAAATAAATTGTTCTTTTTCTTTAAAATGAAGAGTGCATTTTGTTTGTCATTCCCACATGTCGTAATACTGCACACACTGAGTGCACAGACCCATTTTCTAATCTCTAGGCAACTCAGGCTTATCGTGGCAAGGTTAAAAGCATTTGAAAAAACGTAGATCTATGTTCGGAGCAGTACGCATGCAAACGTATATCTACTGTGGACATTTTAAAGGGGTTTAAAAACTAAACCCCACGATCATTTTTTTCTTTTCCCATCATGTACGCATGGAACAGAATATTTTTATACTGTGCACACTCCTGCACAGACCCATTCTGTCACATACAGGACGAATTTACTGTTTTCAAAACTCAGATGAGTGAGCTGAGCTAGTGTTAGAACAAAGTCAAAACCCAAACCTCAATGATGTAGTTCTCGTGTTTCCACTGAAAGGGTTAATGCTTAAAAGAGTTTAATATACAACATTTTCACATGCTACGATTTTTTAGGTGTTTTTTTTGACACGCCTGCCATCTCCCACTGAGGTAGGCGACTTAAAAAAAAAACACTTTCACTATCCTCCCCTCACTGTCCAGCCACTTTTTTTCTTATCCGAAAATTATGCAATGTGAAGATGCTTATAAGAGAGTTTACCTTACATCACTTTCACAACTTAGAAAAAGTAATACAGTAAGGTTTGTAGCTGAATAAATAAATAATACAGGTGAAATTTTCTTTATAATACAGTGACTGCTTAACACAAAAATCCCTAGATAACACAGTAATTACACAGATCACATTATACAGTAAGTTTTCGTCAACATGAAAGTGAGGGTCCCAAAAAAAAACATATGAGAGTCAGAAAATTCCCACACTCTACATGTGGAAAAAAAGGGGGGATTTTTTTTTTAAACACACTGGTGCTCCCACCGAGGGGAGGGTGACCCCAAAAAGAAACACTTTACCATCATTTCACTATCACTGTCTTGCCGGGGGGGGATAAAAAATTTAGATATCCCTCCCCTTTTTTT
>WNWK01013572.1:0-54766 GCA_009830355.1 Cherax destructor
GATGCCATCATAAAAAAAGGGGGAGAAGTAATGAATAATTCATGCTGAGAATTGTAAAAAAAAGCGTTTGTATTAAGGGGGGTGCGTAATTTTTCCCCGCCGGTCCACACCCCATAGTATATCAATAAAAATATGCTATGTAAGGGCTTTATAATTTTAAGAAAATATCAAAATGGATTAATGAAAATGTTTTTAAAAGAAGAAAAGACATTTAAAGTCCCCAAAGGGTGATTATTTATTAAGTAATTTTTCCCCCCCCCCGGGAAACCCACACCCCCTACCCATGTTTATATGCTATGTAAGTTTCATATAATTTGAAAAAAATGTTGATGGATTAATGAAAAGTCTATATTAAAAAAAGGGGCATATAATTCCCAAGGGGGATTATTATTAATTAGAGATGTGCCGGAGAATGTAAACAAACCGGGGGATGGGATTTTTTAAAAACCCCGCCAAAAAAATTTTGGTCATAATTTTAACTCGCCGATTGGGAACGCCTAAAAGAGGCCCTACGCATATGTATTACACTAAAAATTCAGAATGTTTCCCCCTTTCCATTCATGATAGTACCTGCTTTTTTTTAATCATCATTTCCTTCCTTTATTGATAACTTTATCTTGCAAAATACCCTCGTTTTTTTTTATTTTTTTTTTTTTTTTTTTCCTTTTCACCTTTAAAAAAAAATTTGCATGGCATTGAAGAGTTTTTTTTTTTCACTGATTATATTTCCAAAATGCTCACCATTCATCTGGTTCAAGAACAGAGCTGATTTGGAAATTTCCCTTGAATTTATCTGAGGTAAATCTTTCTGCAAGAGTTTTTATCACCTTGTCATTCACTCATGGTGGGAACACTTACATTTTTTTTAAAAATGTTTGTTTAACAATATTTTATTCTTGAGACATTCTTTAAAAATTTTTTCTTTTTTTGTGTAGTATAATAATTTTCAGCAAAATTTACAAAATTTTGGTTTTGTGTTTGGGGAGATCTAGGATCTCTTAAGCCATTGTGCATAGTTATGAATTATGCCAACATGAAATCTGTATTTGGAAAAGAATTGTGAGATGATAAGTTTTTGTTTGGGGGTAACCTTATAATTCCAGACATTTGAGATGCCTTTTTGTTTTAAAGAAATACAGTATCTTAAACATTTGCCAAAGAAAAGGCCCTTTCTTTAATTGATTATTATGATCAGTGTTTTATAAAAGTTAATTTTTTTTACTATAAAAAAAAAAAATGTTTGGAAAGTATATATGAGAATTGCTTTGGTGAGCATACTGGGCTTACATGTCAGTTGTCAAAGATTAACTTGCCAGTGAAAAAGGGCCCGTGGTTTAAAACTTATTAGTGCAAAAAAAAAACACAAAGGGAAGGTAGGCAGGTAGGCAAGGCCCACATACTCACTGTCCCTGGTATGTGGCTGGGGATGTTGTTGAGGGTCGCTGTTGTGGACCCCGGGTTTAAACCCAGCCTGCTCCAAACACTAACAATTATGTAAGTGTATTTTTGAAAGTGTTTTTGGGAAGTGTATGTTTGGAGGCCCAAAAAGGACTAATCTAATTTACATTATTCCTTATTTTAAATTTAAATTTTGTTGGGAAACGGCACTTGAACACCCGGAACGAATTATGGTCTTTAAACCCGGGGTCCACTGTATTTGGTTTTTAAGAGAGCCAACTATGGGGATGGGATGGCAAAAATTTATTTGTGAACTTAGTTTTATTTTTTTTAAGTCAAATCAAAGGCACTACTGTTCTGCATTTTTTTTTAATAAAAAGGCTATTAAATCATCACTTACATTGATTTTACAATAAGGTTTGGGGGGTATATAAAAATGTATGCTATTTTTTAAATTTAAATTTATCCACAGAGGCAAATGGTGATAGACAAAAAAATTTGGGATAAGGCATCAAATGTTATAAACATAGAAAAAGGATCTAATGCCAGAACAGGGTTATGTACAGGATAATACTGTCAGGATTAATGTAATATTCACCTTGAAAATATGCAATATTTTTTGCCTTTCCCCCTCTTATTGGGACATTTTTGAAATTTTTTACACACTTATTCACACCCAAAAATCTTATGCAAAAAAAATGATGATGATGGTGTAAGACACTTTATAAATGGAGGGATAAAATTTAGGGTTTAGTGGGATAAGTGCCATTGAACAGGCATAGAAAAAAATGAAAACAGGCTGTACAAAGAATGTAAAAAAAAAAATTTTTTTAACAAACCCCTATCCCACCGAGGTAGGGTGACCTAAAAAAAAACGAAAAATTTCAATTTTAAAATTTAATAATTTATACAAGAGAAGGGGGGGTTAAGGAAAAAAATTGTGCAATAAAAAATTAAAAAAATTTTAAAAGAGGGGCTTAGAAGTCAAAAAAAAATTACCAGAAGATCACATAAATGAAATACTAATACAGTACTAAACTCCTGTGTGACATTAGTTGACAAAATAGCCTTTAGATACTTGGATAGGGGGAAAGCTGGAAATGCTTTTCATCACATGTTTATCAACCAAATTTGGAATATGATGTCCATACTTGTAAAATCCTACAGGTATTAACCCTTTCAGGGTTTCGGCCCGACTAGTACGGCATGGGCAGGGGTTTTGTCGTACTAGACGCCCAAATTCAGCGCCCCCAAATCAAGTGGAAACAGGCTGGTAGGCCTAGATGTGGGGAATAGGTTTTGGTGGGGCAGGGGTGCAAATATAAAAAAAAAAACCTGCACCACACAGTATTTGAGGAAAAAAAAAACTGACCGTGTTTTTTTTTTAAAAATGCGAATTTGCAGTCTATTTCCGTATAGTATTTATTCTTGTATTCTCTTTTTTTAGTCTCATTTGATAGAATGGATGAAAATTAAAAGAAATAGATATAATTTTTGACTGGTTTCATGATGACAAGTACCTTAAAACTGACCCAAAGTAGCAAAAATGTTGGATTTCTGCCGATTTTTAAAGATAAACAAATCCGCCATGCGCCCAATACACATCAACTGGGTAGTCTAATTTTTAAAGTGCGCTTTTATTATTTATACCTTTTTTAAAATGATGCAGTTGTATACATAACAATAAACTTTATTTTTGTGAGAATAAAAATTCAAAATGGAAAGCAAAAGTAATGTAAGAGGGGGCCCGGGGCGTGACTAATGAACAGATAAAAAGTTATTTGAGTGCCAGGGAAAGTCTGTCTCGTTTATTCTGGACCCCATTTTGAAAATTCATCTTCTGAAATTTGTGGGGGAAAAAAATTTTAATTTCTGACCACTTTATTGGGTAAAATGAAATCAGTAAATTGGCGGTTTTTATATACTCAATTGATAGAACAAATGGAATTCTAGCGAAATAGCTATAATTTTTTGTAGACTGAAACATTAAATTTTTCCAAAATAGGGCTCAAAGTGGGTGAAATCCCGAAGGAAATGTCATCGGAACGCTTTAAATTGGGGAGCATAATTCCGTTAGTTCTCCATCAAATTTCATAATTTTGGTGGCTTTTGATCGGAAAAAAATTTTCCATCATTCCATAAGAAAAGAAAAAAATTTCCCAAAAAAATTTTCAACCCCGAGAACGAGTTTGGGGAGTTCCTCGCGACCTTGAAAGGGTTAAAAGTTCCAAAGAGCTATAAAATGGCTCCCTAAAATAAAAAAATTTATGAAAAATCAAAATTAGGAGCTGGGATTGATGGATAAAAACACAAATGTTAAAAAGGGGAAAAGTTTTGGAGTGGTTGGTGCTTTTATTTAATAAATGTATGAAAGAGGGGAAGTACCTAGGGATTGGCAGAGAGCATTCATAGTTCCTTTGTATAAAGGCAGAGGTGACAAAAAGGGAAAATTTAGTATACCTGATAAGGTGTATTGTAGAGCTGTTATTGAAAAATTTAAAGGGGCTAAGACATAAAAACCCAAGGATTGCAGATAAACCCAAGGAGGGTTTAGGAAGGGTGGGGGATGTGTGGACCAAGTGTTTACATTGAAGCATATAAGTGAATAGTATTTAGATAAGATAAAGAAGTCTTTGTTGCATTTATGGATTTGGAGGAAGTGTAAAAAAAACCCAGTGAGGAGCGGGGGCAAAAAAGGGAGCACTGTATCAACATCCGGGGGTCCCAGACTATTCAACATCTTACCAGAAGATATCCGAAACACGGCTGGGAAAAAGTGTAGAAGCCTTCAAGAGGAAACTGGACAAGTATCTTCACCAGGCCAGATCAACCCGGCTGTGACAGATATGTGGGGGACAGGGCCTCCAGCAGCAAAACCCCCGGTTGTGACCAGGCAAACACCAAAAGAGCCCGGCCCATGGCCAACTCAAAATAAAAAACCCCCGAAACTCTTCAAAAGGGGTTTTAAAGGTATTGGTAAAGGCATATGATAGGGGGTAGGGGGCAATGCAGCAGATGTTTTAGTGTATGGAATAGGTGGTAGGTTACTGAAAGCAGTTAAAAAATTTTTTCAAAGGAAAAGGAGGCTCAGGTTAGGGTATGGGGAGAGTGGGAGATTATTTTCCAAAAAAAAGTAGGCCTTAAAAGGGGATGCATGGTGTCACCATGGTTGTTTAATATATTTATAGAGGGGTTTTTAAAAGAAGTGAATGCTCAGGTGTTGGCAAGAGATGTGGGTTTAAAAAGATAAAGAATCTAAACAAAGTGGAAGTTGTTGCAGTTGCTTTTTGCTGATGACACTGTTTTAGGAGATGCTGAAGAAAGTTGAAAAGGTTGGTGGAAATTTGGAATGGTATGTCAAAAAAGGGAAAATTTAAAAAGTTAACATAGGAAAAGTAAGGTAATGGGGGGTACCCAAAAAATTTAGGCAATGGCAGTTTTTCAGATAGAAGGTAAGGTGTATGGGGGAAGTAATGTGTTCAGAAATTTAGGAATGGACTTGGCAGATGGGTCTATAAAAGACAAGGTGAACCATATAATTGCCGGGGGGGAAAATGGTGAGTGGTGAGGGAGTCTGGAGAAAAGAACATTATCCATGGAAGCAAAGGGGGGATTGTTTGAGTTTTTGGTGCCAGTGCTCTTATATGGGAATGAAGCATGGGTTGTGAATGTTGCACCGGGAAGGCTGGGAGGCAGGGGGAGATATCATGTCTGGGGGCAATGTGGGGTGTGAATGTTACGCAGAGAATTCCGTAGCTTGGGAATTAAAAAAAGTATTATATGGAGGACTGTTGAGGTTTCTGACATTTAGAGAGGAGGGAAAAATAGGATGACTAGGAGGGGGGAAAATCGAGGGAAAAAAGGTGGGGTAGGGGTTGTCCAAGAAAGGTTGGAGGGATGGGACAAAAAAGGGTTTTTTTTGTGTGTGGGGGGGCTTAGACATCCATAAAGCATGTGTGACAGGGAAGATAGGAGTAGGCAAGGGGTTTTTTATGACTTGACATGTTGTTGGAGTGTTAGAAAAGCAACATTTAGAAGTTATTCGGGGAAACCAGTTAGTTAGATTTTAGAGCCCTTGGTGGACTGAACCATCTTCTTTTGTGGCCCAAACCATTTTTGCTCTGTGAAGATTTTTCTACTGTGCTTCCTTTTATTAGCTACCGGGAGATTGGATGATGGCTTCCTCGACTACGAGTAGCTATGTCTCCAACTTAAGACGGAATTAAGGGAAACCCAGAAGAAAATTCAACATTTGAAGGGTATATGAAAGGATTACCCCGGGAACAATGTCGCCGATGATCAGACCAACGAATGGATGCTAGTCGGATCGGGAAGGGGCGGTTGAAGTTGAAAAAAGGCCGGGAGACTCCCAAAAAACCAGGAACTCTTTTTTGTTATCAGATGAATGTGAAGACATATCAGCAAAGGGCCATCTCTACAAAGACCGTCGAGAACGTCATGCACACAGCCAGTCGAGGAAGAACGTTGTTTTAGTTGGGGACAGTCAGATTAAGTTTATTTTTGTCTTAAATAGGAATAGGAGGCAGAGGGTGTGTTACCCCGGGGGCTGGGATGAAGGATATTGTTAGCCGTCGGGGCAATAAAGGAAAAGGTAATGGGAGCAATCCTATTATCTGTCTCAGTGCTGGAGGCAACGATGTTGGCAGACGTGGGAGGGGGGAGCTGATTAGCAGCTATAGGTCAGCAATAGACAAAAATTAGGAAGAAAGGGGGGGGAACCTGTCATATGGGGGGTATTTTGCCAAGGAGAGGATTTGGGAAATGAATGGTTGCCCAGGGAAGGTGTAAATTGCTGGCTGGACAAATACTGAAAGGGGAAATGCAGTAACATTCATTGACAACTGGGACCTCTTCATGGCAGAAATGACATGTATGCCAGGGAGGGGGTTTCACTTATCTAGGTCTGGGGGGGGGGCACGGGCAACTGCAGTGGGGGGGGCTGTTAGGTTTAAACTAAAAAAAGTTAGTGGTATGGGTTATGGGGGAAAACAGTGAAGTCCCAGTGTGGAATGTTATAAATTCTAGGGGAACTAGAAAAGGCAGAATAAGGTGGGTTTTGGGAAAGCCAGTGGCATTAGGAAAAGGACAGTAATAGGTATAGGGGGAAAAAACAGAAATGAGCGGGAAAGGGAAAAGAGAAAGGAGGGTTTTAAATGGATATTACACCAATAGTGCTGGGAATAAGAGGGACAGTTGAGATTGGTTAAAAATCGGGTAATATTGATTTTTTGCAATAACTGAGACAGGGTTTTAAATATAAAAAATCAGGACATCCTCCCAATCCTTTTAGGGTTTTAAATTTTTCCCAAAGAACAAAGTATCGGGAAGGGGGTGGGGTGGCCTCATGTCCGGGGGGATCATTTAAATTGTTGCATAAAAACGGGTATAAAATCTGAAATAACACATACAGAGTCTGTCTGGATAGAATTTTCAGAGGGGGGTGAAAAAATTTTTTTTAGGCGTATTTACCGTCCTCCCCAAAATTTAGGGGGAAAAAGGGGTTTCGGGGGGAAATTGTTAAGGCCACAAGGCACAATAACGTAGTAATTTAGGGGGTTTTTCTTTTGTCAGATTAATTGGAATTTTTTGACAGGGGAAATTTTGAATCAACGACTTTTTTGAAGTAGTTCAGGATTGCTTTTTTAAGCAGTTTTTGACAAAAACCTTTTTTTGGGGAAAAAAACCTACTTGACTTGGCTCTGGCAAGCAAAAGGGAAAACCCTTTTTTAATAATTTAGAAATTACAGAACCTGGGTCAAGCAACCACAAGTCAATTACCTTTTGCATTGAATGGATGTATGATAGTAGGGGTAATTCAGTAACGGTCCCAGATTTTTGCTTTGCAGATTATAATGGACTTAGAGAACACTTATCAATTGTGGACTGGGGTGACGAAGAAGGGATCAATATGACAGTTTTTTTAACACTATAAGGTGCCCAAAGAACATTTATCCCGTTTAAAAAAAATTAGATCAAAAAGAAATGACCCAAAATGGATGAATAATAGGCTCAAGTATCTTTTAGAGCAGAAGAAAGGAATTTATAGGCGCATAAAAAAAGGGTGAGGGTCATCTTATAAATCAGTATACTGACATTAAGAGGGGCGTTAAAAAGGGAATAAGAAAAACTAAACGGGGCTATGAAATTAAAGTTGCTAGGGATTGAAAAACTAACCCAAAAAATTTTTTTCCCGGTTTTTTAGAACAAAAAATTAGGGATAAGATAGGTCCCCTTAAAAAAAACTCGGGGATCTTACTGACAAGGAAATATGTGCTCTATTTTTAATAATTATTTTTCTCGTTTTTTACACAGGAAGACACTAATAATATCCCAGTAATTAATTTTTACAGATTGGGGAAAATAAATTATGTAATATCACAGTCACTAGCGAAATGGTTATGAAACAACTAGACCGACTGAAACACAATAAATCGCCCGGGGCCCGATGAGCTTTTTGCAAGGGTTCTTAAGGAATGCAAAAAGGAACTCTGTGAACCATTATCTAACATTTTTAAATTTTTCTCTTCAAACAGGTGTAGTGTCTGATATGTGGAAGATGGCTAATGTAATTCCTATTTTTAAAGCAGGGGACAAGTCACCACCGTCAAATTACCGCCCAATAAACCCCGGGCCCAATTGTAGGCAAATTACTAGAAATTTTAGCTGATATTATTAGAAGTGTAGAAAGAGGTTTGGTAATAAATTACATATTTTATGAAAAAAAGGATATTTTTTTTTTTTTTTTATTAAACACATCGGCCGATTCCCCCCAAGGCAAATTTGGGCCCCAAAAAAAAAAAACTTTCATCATTTATTTCCTCACTGTCTTGCCAGAGGGGGGGCTTTACACTACAGTTATAAAACTGCAACATTAACACCCCCCCTTCAGGTGCAGACACTTCCCCTCTCCAGGACTCAAGTCCGGGCCCGCCCTTTCCTGAATCCCCTTTATAAATTTGGTTTGCCCACCTCCAACAGCCGCCCCAAAAACCCTTTGTCTCCCTTCCCCTCCCAAAAACCCACACATGCTTGCTGGAAGTCCAAGCCCCCCACACAAAACTTCCTTTCCCCCTTTCCCCCCAATTTGGGGACCCCCCTGCTTTCCCCTTTCCCTACAATTTATACACCCCGGTTATTCTGTTTGTTCCTTCCTTTCATTCCAAACCCCCTAACAAACCCCCCCCAGCCCCTGGATAATAGTTTTTTTAATCCCACCCTTTCCCCCCCAAACTCCGTTTCTCTGCATTTTTCACACCACACATTTCCCCAAAATGTTCCCCCTCCCGCCTTTTTCCCCCGTGCAACATTCATCACCCATGGGCCCCACCCATATAAGAGGTTGGTATAACCATACTCTCATATATTCCTTTCTTTTTCTTTCCCTGGACAAACCCCACAGACTCCCGTGTTTCCCCCACCCTTTTTTCATCAATTCTATGATTCACCCTTTTCATAGACCCCCCTGCTGAAAAGCCCCTTTCCCCAAAAATCTGGGTACATTCACCTCCTCCATACTTCCCCCCTCCGATATCCAATCTTTCGCCCCCTAATCTTTTTGTTATTCATCACCTTACCTTTCCATATTCCTTTTAATTTTTTTTTTTACCCCCTAAAATTCACCCCAACCTCTGCCTTTTTTGAATCTCCCAAAAAAGCACATTTATCAGCAAAAAAGTAAACCCCCCTTTTATTTTTTTTATCTTCCCCACCCTTCCCAAAGCCCCTCGCCCCCTTCCCCTTTTAAACCCTATCTATAAAATATTGAAAAACCACGGTGAACACACACCCTTTGTCTAAGGCCCATTTTTACTGAAATATCCCCTTCCCACCACCTAATTCCCTCACTATCCTCATGCCTTCACGTTTCAGTAACCACCCCCCATTCCAAACCCCCACATCCCCAATTTCCCCCTACCCCCCTATACGCCTTTTCAAATCCAAAAATGCCACAAAACTTTTTTACCTTATCAATACTTTACCTATATTTTCATTAAAATTGGGTCTACCCCCCCCTATTTTTCCCCCCTTGTTCATCGCTATCCTGCTTTCTGTCTTACTTTAATTTTTTCAATAAAACTCTCCCAAACACTTTATCAAGTACATAACAGAATTCCCCCTATTTTTACTCTTTTTTGCCCCCTTTTGCCTTTATACAAAGGAACCCCGTTCTCTTCCCTGGTATTTACCCTTTTCCCAAACTTTATTTAATGCACTAAAAAACTATCCCCCACCTGTTTTAACATTTTTCTTTACCCCATAAATCCCAGCTGTTCCCCTTTTCATTCTACCCACGTCAAAAACTTCCCCCACACTCAAACGGCTCTTCCACCCCTACAAGATGTTATTCCTCCTTGCCCTAAAAATCCAGCTTCCCTGTCTTTATCAACATTTCAACTCCCCAAAATATTCCCCCCATCTTCCCATTCTCTAACTCTCCATTTAATAACTCTCCTCTCCATTTTTAACTGTCAAATCCATTTGTTCCCTAGGTTTCCCCTTATTTAAACTCACTCCAAAACTTTTTTTTATTTTCAACAAAATTTTTGATAAATCTCACCCCCTCTCATTTGCTCTCTTTTTTCTTTTCTTCACCCAAACCCCTCTTTTTTTCTCCATATACTCTTCCCTCCTTGTCACTTTACTTTGTCCTCTCATATGCTAACTTTTTTTCCCCTTTCTACTCTCTTTACAACGGATATATCAGATCATTATTTGGTTGTAGTACAGTTAAAAAGGTAATGGGGGAAAAAAAAATAACAAAGTAAAAGGGGAAACATGGAAATGCAAAAGCGGGGGGGTATAGGTTGGAGTGGTTGGTATTTTTTTTTAAAAAAGTATGAAAGGGGGGGAAAGGGACCAGGGTTGGCAGGGGGAACCCTTTATAAAAAGGGAAAGGGGGTAAAAAGAGGAAAAAAAAGGGGGAAAAAGTTTACTGGATACCAAAAAAATTATGGCAGGGTTATTATTGAAAGAATTAGAGGTAAGACAAAAGGGGTAGGACAGATGAGCAAGGAGGCTTTAGATGGGGGGGGTGTAGATCAATTTTTAAAGGGAAACAAAATGTGAACAGTATTTAGAAAAAGGTAGAGAAGTTTTTTTGCATTTATGGATTTAGAAAAGGCATATGGTAGATGGATGGGGGAGCAATGTGGCAAATGTTGCAAGTGTATGGAATAGGTAGTGTTACTGAAGGCTGTAAAGAGTTTTTATGAGGATAGTGAGGCTCAGGTTAGGTGTGTAGGAGAGGGGGAGATTACCCCCCAAAAGTAGGTCTTAGACAGGGATGTGAAAGTCACCATGGTTGTTTAATATATTTATAGAGGGGGTTTTAAAAGAAGTAAATGCTGGGTTTTTTGGGGGAGGGGGGGGATTAAATTATGGAGAATTAAAGGGAAAAGGGGAGTTGACACAGTTTTTTTGCTGATGATACTGTGCTTATAGGAGATTCTAAAAAAAAAGTTGAAAAGGTTAGTGGACGAGTTTGGGAGAGTGTGTAAAGGTAGAAATTTAAAAAAGGAAATAGAAAAGAGAAAAAGGGGATGAGGGTATCAAACGATTTAAATAAAGAAAAATTGGGTATCACATTGGGAGAGGGATTATGGAAGAAGTAAATGTTTTCAGATTTTTGGGGAATTAGGTCAGCGGATGGGTTTATGGGATGAGGTTAACCCAAGAATTGAGGGAAAAAAAAAGGGGAGGGGCGGATATCTGGGGAAACAAAAACGTTATCCATGGAGACAAAAAAGGGGGAAATGCGAAAAAGGGGAAAAAACATTATGGGGTTAAAGCAGGGGTTGAAAATGCTGCACAGGAGGAGGCTGGGGGCAGTGGGATGTCCCGTTTAAGGGGAAAAGTGTTGGGGAAATATTATGCAGAAAATTCGGGAAAGTGGAAATTAGGGGAAGGGTGTGGAGTTACTAAATATTTGTCAGAGGGTAAAAGGGGTTTTTGAGGTGGTTTGGTCATTTAGAGAAAAGGATCAGGTAGGAAACTTGGGGAGCGATAAAACTGTAGGGGAAGGGGGGGGGTAGGGGTCGTCCTAGAAAAGGTTGGGGGGGAAGGGGAAAGGAGGATTGTGGGCGAGGGCTTAGATTTCCCCGCAAGCATGGGGAGCGTGTTAGATAGGAGGGAATTTGGGGACAAATGGTTTTTTGGGGCATGACGATCTGTTGGAGTGTGAGAGGGTAACATTTTGTAAAGGGGGTTCAGGAAACCCCGTTAATTGATTTAATTAAATTGGGGTCCTGAAATGGGAAGAAATGCCTACACTTTAAAGGAGGGGGCTGGGATAGTGACAGCTGGGAGGGGGGCCCCAGCTTTTATCTGAGCTCCTCTGCAAAGACAGTGATTATGTGAGGGGGGGAAAGTGTTGAATGATGATGAAAGTATTTTCTTTTTTTGGGGGGGTTTTTTTTCTTTTTGGGTCACCCCGCCTCGGTGGGAGACGGCCAATTTTTTGAAAAAAAAAAATTTGAAGCCATCTAGATAACCAAATTTTATTAATGATACTCAGATGGATTCACGAGGGGCCGTTCCTGCCTATCTAATTTATTAACCTTCTTCAGTAAAGCTTTTATGTTGGGTCACATAAAGAATTCATATTGTTTATTTAGACTTTAGTAAGGCTTTTTATAGAGTACCGCACCAGAGACTGTTAAAGAAAGGGCAGCTCATGGCATTGGGGGGGAAAAATACTGTCATGGATCGAGTCATGGCTCACCAATAGGAAGCAGAGAGTGTATAAATGGGGTTAAAACCAATGGGGACTTGTAACAAGTGGTGTTCCACAGGGATCAGTCTTAGGCCCATTGTTATTTATAATATATATCAATGACCTTGGGGGGAATTACTAGTGATATGAGCAAATTCGCCACACACGAAGATAGGTAGGATAATTTATTCAAACATAGATGTCATATGAACTTCAGGAAGATTTAGACAAACTTAATTCGTGGTCAGAAAAGTGGCAGATGCAGTTCAATGTAGAAAACAAGGGTTCTGAAGTTTTGCCCATAACCCAAGCACTTATAAGTTAAATAACGAGAACTTAGCCATACAGATTCGAGAAGGAGGGGGGTGATGGTAACCAGCAACCTTAAACCAAGACAGCAATGCCAAAGTGTTTAATAAGGCAAAAATTAGGGGGGTTTAATTTTAAGGTGTTAGCAACAGAAGTCCAGAGGTTATATTCGTTTTATACATCATTAGTAAGGCCTCACCTAGATTACGAGCTCAGTTCTGGTCTCCATTTTAAAGAATGGCATAAATTGTTAGAAACATTCAGCGTAGAATGACTAAATTAATACATAGCATTAGAAATCTTCCTTAAAAGAAAGATTGAAAACCTGAAATTACATTCACTTGTAAGATAGAATGGGGGAGACATGATCGAGGTATACAAGCGGAAAATGGGATTAACAAAGGGGATAAAAAAAGGTCTTGAGGGTATCTCTCCAAGAGAAAACCCCCGAATAATGGATTCCTTTTTGATAAGTTTAGATTTAAAAAAGGATATAAAAAATTGGTTTGGAAATAGGGTAGTTGATGAGTGGAAAAGTCTGCCTAGTGGGGTTATTGAAGCTGGGGCCTTTGGGGATTTTCCCCAAATTTGGGTTGGGATAAATTCATGAGTGAGGGGGGTTGGATTTGAGGGGGACTCGCACATGAGTAAATAGAATAATTATCAAAGCTTATTTCTTGGGTAGCATTTAAGATTGGGTTGAACAAATATTCTGTTAGTGGGGCGGGGGGTGAAGGACCCACCCAGTATGGGCCAACAGGCCTGTTTTCAGTGTTCCTTTTCCCATGTTCTTAATGGGGAAAAAGACCTGGGACCGAAGGGGGGGGGTGGGGATATTTGGTTTTTAACTGTAGTATCAACATCCTTGTGCAAACAATAATGGGGGGAGTGATGGTAAAAAAATTTTTTTCTTTTTTTGGGCAGCCTTGGGAAACAGCCTGTGTTGAAAAAACTAAAGTATAAAAAAAAAAAAAATAAGAAAAAAATTTTAGAACTGAGAACAAGAGGGCTGTTGTTGTAAATTGAGAAAAAAAAAAAATCAAAAAGATTAGGAAGTGGTGGAACAATGCTACACTTATTGAAAATTTAAAAAAATTAAAAGAAATAAACTAAAATATTTTTTTTTTAAAAATATCAGCCATCTTCCAACCCAGGCAGGGCAGTTTTAATAAGAAGAAACACTTTAAAAATGTTTCTTCTTTTATCTTTGTCACGGGATTTTAGTCGCCTCTTACATCATGCATGGCTTTTGGAGGAGGGTTTCTTTTCTTCTTCTCTACACCAAAGAGAAAAACTGGCCGTATCCCACCAAAGCAGGGTTGACAAAAAAAAAAAACAAAAGTGTCTCTTTTTAACATTAGTAATATTTACAGGAGAAGGGGTTATTAGCCCCCTTTTTTTTTCCCGGGATTTAGTACCTTTATGAAAACATGGTTTGGGAAAAAAAAATTCTGTTCCATTTTCCCCATGGAGAAAGGGGTTAAAAAACAAGGGAAAAGAACTAGGGAAATAGAAGAAAACCTAGAGGGGGGTGTATATATATGCTTATACATGCATGTGTAGTGTGGGCCTAAGTTTTAAGTAGGGAAATAGCAAGATTATGTACCTGAAATCTTGCATGTATTTTGGGGAAGGGCAGAAAAAAACCAGCAACCCCTTTTTTTTTCAAACATCGGTCGTTTCCCCCCCGGCGGGGGGGCCCAAAAAGGGAAAAGAAAATTTTCCCTTTTCATTTAGTAAAAAACAGGGGAAGGTTACTGGCCCTTTCTCCCACATTTTAGTCGCCTCTTTTCTCCAAAGCTAAAGGGAAAAATTCTGTTCCACTTTCCCAGGGGATAAGAGGGTACAAGAAAGAACTAGTAAGAAAATAAAAAAAAACCCAGAGGGTGTGTATATGTATGCTTGTACATGAATGTGAGTGTGACCTAAGTGTAAGTAGAAGAAAGTTTAAATTAAAATTTTGGGAGGGGTATGAGAGAGAAAAAAGAACCAAACCTTTACCATCATGAAAAACCCAATTAAATTTTTTTTTTCACCATTTGGGGAAGGACTTAGTACCTCCCTGGGTTTGTTTCCCCCACCAACCTACTACCTAGGATTAGAGGGTTTTTTTTTTCTCTCAACAAGTGGGCCGCCTCCCACTGAGGCAGGGTGACCCAAAAAAAAAGGGAAAACCAAAAAAAAGAAAATATTCATCATCTTTCCCAACACTTTCCCCACACTCATTTAATCACTGCCCCTTTGCAGAGGCGCTCAATGAAGCAGAATAGTCCCTCCCACCCGTAAAACTATCCCAGGCATTGTACTTCCCATTTCCAGGACTCAAGTCCAACAAAACCAATTAACGGGTTTTCCCCCTGAATTTCCCAAAAAAATGTTACCCTGTCCCCTCCAACAGATCCACCCCAAAAAAACCTTTTGTCTCCATTCACTTTATCAACATGCTCACACATGCTTGCGGGGAAGGGCCCCAAAGCCCACAAAAAACCTTTTTTACCTCCCCCCAAACCCTTTTCAGGCGACCCCCCCCTTTTCCTTTCCCCTCAGATTATACGTTTCCAAGTTTTTTACTTTATCCATCTTCAAAATGAAAAACCTTTTGGGAATTTCTTCAGCCCGCTGACAAATTTTTAGTAACCCCCACACCTTCTCCTTTTCCCAACATTCAATTTTCTGCATAATTTTTTCACCAAAATTTGTTTTAAAAAGGGAAAAAACTTTTGGGAAAAGAACTGAGGTAAAGACAGGAGGGGGGGTTCCCCCGGGAAATAATTAAAAGGGAGGGGGGGGGAAAAAAAAAAGAGGCTGTGAATTTTATTGGCTGAACATCAAAAGAGGCAAAGATGAATAATAAAACCTTTCCCAAAAAAGGGATGAATTTTTTAATGTAAAAATTTTCTTTTTTTGAAAATTTTCCACACACTAGGTTTCCCTCAGTAAAATTTAAAAAGGGACAAAGCAAAGAAAGGGAGGCAAAGATGGTAGGGAAAGTCCATCATTTTTGGAAATAGTTTGAGGTTTAAAAAAGGCAGCCCCTTTGCATTTTGGACTTAATTTGATTATAATAATAAAAATTTGAGGTGGGCCCCCCAGCCTTAAAGCATTGAAATTTGGTTTGGGGGAGCCCAAAAGTCCTTTTATTTTTAAATTGGGGACTGACCACCTGCAAACTGCTTCTTAAATAAGGACGTTTTACATATTTTTCCCTTCCACTGTTTTCCAAAATTTAATTTTGTATTCAACTAAAAAGTTTATTTGTTTAGGAAAATTTTTTTGGGAAATTTAATAAAAGGGTTTAAATCCCTTAATCACGATTTTGGGGACAGAGAAGAAAAAACAGACAAGAGGGGGACGCGTTGGAGGGAATGTTTAAATTTTGTAAGTGCTTTTTAAAAAAAGACTAATTGTTAATGTTTTAATGGTTTCTTTTTCCCCCTTTTTTGGGAGATCTGGGGGAAAAAAAAAAAATTTTTACCATAAAGAAACTACATTTGAAAATGAAAAAATTTTATAAAAAGAATTTATAAATAATAAGTTTTTATAACAGCCAAATTAAAAAAAATGAGCTTAACACCGCATAGCCAATAACCTCTGCAGCCAATACTTGTCTTAAAAATCAAAAGGGAACCCCAGGAACCCAGAGTCACTTTTTTTATCCCAATATTTGGGGTCATTTTGGTTAAACCAGCAAAAATCGGGAAATTTTAAAAGGTATAAGGGAAAGGGTTTGAGAGGGGAAGCAGGGTTTGGGGAAAATTGGAAAAAAAATTAAATTTACCAAGGAATGTTGGGAATTTTCCAAGTTGAGTTTTAAAGTGGATTGATTTTTAGGGAAGTGGTGGAGGGAGGTTCCATACATGGTTTAACCCTTTCATTGTCAGTCCCATAATATTACGGCTTTGAAGCCCTGTCGGTCCCGTAATACTACACCAAAATTTAGCGGCCCAACTTGGTCAAAGAGGGAAAAAGGGGCTGAGGGCAGGGTATTTTTTTTTATTAGATTCAGACACATTAAAAATGAGAAAAATGCGAATTTTTTTTGGTTTTAAAAAAAACTTTTTAGTGTATTTTCATAAGGTATTAATTTTTTTTCGTTTTTTTTTGGGCTCATTTGAAAAATAAGATATATTAAAGAACCCAGAGGGTGATTTTGAAAGGTTTACAGACTAAAAATACCCTTTAAAATTATCAAAGAGGGGGGGAAAGTTCGATTTTTTATGTTCAAGAGTAAACAGATCAAACATGCGTCCAATATACGTCAACTGGTGGGTCTAATATGCTTCCACAAATTGATATTATTTAAATAAATTTTAAAAAATAATTTATAAATAAATCTTCTATTTTTGGGGAAAAAAATTAAAAAAGGGAAAAGGGCATAATATAAAAAAGGGGGGAGATATGACAAAATGAAAGAAAAAAGGTTTTTTTTGGCGGGAATGTTTGCATTGTTAATTCTGGACCCTATTTTGAAATTTTCCTTTTTTAAAATTTTGGGGAGAAATTGGCCAAATTCCCAATTTTTTGGGAACACAAAGGGAGTTCAGATGGGAAATGGGGGTTTTTGAAATGAATTGATAGAAAGAAGGATTCGGGCGAAATAGCTATGAATATAGTTGATGAAACAAGGGAATTGGCTCAAAGTGGGAAATTTCAAAGATAAATATCCCCGAGCCCCAACCGTGGGGCGTAATTCCGAAATTTTTCCATCAAACTACCTTTTCAACCTCGGGAAAAGACTTTTCATTTAAAAATTTTTTTTAAACCCCTTTGACCCCGAAAAAAAATTTTTTGTGTGGGGTCTCAACAGGGAAAGGATTAAAAGGGGCAAAAAGGCCCAAAAGGGCCCAAGAGGGATGAACTGGAGGGGAAAGGGAAAAGGGGGCCGGGACCTGAGAATTGACCCTAAAAAAAATAATTTCTTCACACAAAACAGAAGGGCTCCCATTTTTGACTTGTTACTTGTTAAGAAAGAGTCCAGGCCCCTATTTTTGGTTAAATAATTTTTGTGGAAAAAAATGTCATCCAGGGAGGGGAGGGGAAAACGATACAGTAATTTTAAATTTCCATCCTTAACCCTTTCGGGGTTTTAAGGGGCCTAAAAATCTTTTAGACTGTGAAAATTTTTAAAAAAATTTTACCCCAAAATTTTATCCCCTTTAAAACCAAAGAAACAGGCTGTTGGGGCCTAGATGTGATAGAATGGGTCTGTGCGGTCAGTGTCCCAGAAAAAAAACCCAAGGTTTTATAAGGGGAAAAAAAACTGACCTGTTTTTTTTTAAACAGGACTTTGCAGCCTTTTTTTTGGTTTTTAGTTTGTATTCTGTTTTCTTAGCCCCCATTTTATAGAATAGATAAAATATTAAGAAATGAGAAAATTTTGATTTTCACGAAAAAGGGCCCCTTGAAACGAGCAAAAGGCAAAATTTTTTGTTTTTCATGTTGGGGAGTAAAAAAATAAACCCCTGTCCAAACACATCAACTGGAGAGTCTAATATTCTTGTACAAGTGCGTTTGATATTATTTATACCATTTTACAGTATGGTTGTATACTTTTAAAGTAAATCTTCTTTTTTTGGGAATAAAAATTCAAAATGGAAAGAAAAGTAGTGTAAAAAATTGGAGACGTACTAATAAAAGAAAGTTTTAATTTTACCCGGGAATGTCTTTTGTTTATTAGGGACCTTTTTTGAAATTCCATCGTTTGAAATTTTTTAAAAATTTAAAAATTCCATTTTCTGACCACTATTTTGGGTATTTGGGAAATTGGTAAATGGGGGTTTTTTGTACTCAATCGATAGAAGAAATGGAGTTCTAGAGAAATAGTTTAAAATTTTTAGAATTTGAAACTTTTAAAAATTAAAATGGGGTTTAAAGTGGGCGAAATCGCTGATACGTAAATGTCATGGCCCCCGTTTAACTTCGCAAAGCATAACCTTAGTTTTATCAAATTTCAAAATTTTTTTGTGGCGTTATGATGGGAAAAAAGATTATCTATCTTTCCATAAGAAAAATAATTTTTTTTTTTAAATTGGGGGACCATGAGAAAGAGTTTCAGAGAAACCCCCTTTGGGCCCCAAAGGGTTAATCCATTTCAGAAGGTCGGCCAAAAACCCAAAAGGGTATTTTCCATAAGAAATAATGTAAATCCAAATAATCCGTTCCAGACACCCAAAATATTAATTTAAAAAAACATTTTATAGAGAATAACTATAGTTTTACAAAACAGAAAACAATGAGAAAAAATATAAATGACTAATTTTAATGCTAAATGAATATTACATACCTTTTTTGAAGACTCTTGTTGGCGATGGAAGAAGGGGGAGGAGGGGGGAGGGAGTTGAGGTTATTGTTTTGGGAAAGGGAAAACCTTCCATAAGGACTTCAGGTATCAAGTCCCCATCCAGGGTTACTTCCCCTTTTTTGTCTTTTTCTGGCACTAGGACCAGCTTGGAATAAATTTCCCCTGTCACATAAAAATCTGTCCAGAGATTTGTTTCTGGTGTCTCTTTAAGATTTCCCAAATGGGCAAGTCATTTCATTGAACATGTTGCAGACACGGCTTGCAACAGCTTTGTTAGGGGGATAATTCTCCGCAAAACCTTTTCAACTCATTCCACTTTGCACACATGTCCTTAATCACTGGGAAGGGACATTCCCCTCTCTCTACCTCCTCCTCTGGCCCAAATTTTCCCCATCACATCCAATCCCGTGGACTTCCCCAAAGACACAATAGGCATAAGGTCGTCAGGGTCAGCCTCAAACCTTCAAAATCCTTCTCGAGGACACATTCTGGCCACAATTTTTTCCCAAACAGTGTTCGTCGTCCTGAAGCCCCCTTGCTTTTTTCACAGTCCAATCAATAAACAAGCACAAAAACAATAGTTGAACGCACGGAGTATTGCTAACTCCCGCGGAGACAA
The DNA here is from genome assembly GCA_009830355.1 of Cherax destructor. NCBI lineage: Eukaryota > Metazoa > Arthropoda > Malacostraca > Decapoda > Parastacidae > Cherax > Cherax destructor. The sequence continues at coordinate 19,360 of WNWK01013572.1, forward strand.
AGGGAGACTGGTCTGTACGCATGAGAAGTGGCATCCCAGGCGGGTGGATCGTCTGATATGGACGATTTCCAAAAGGGGTGTATGAAACCCGGGGGAAAAATTTTTCCAAAAAAGTGCTCAAAAACTGAATTGTACGATTTCCGCACCGGGCAAAAAACCCGGGGGCCACTGTAGTATAGTGGTACCAAACTTTACATGGGTGTGAAGCATGGGTTGTAAATGCTGCAGCAAGGAGGAGGCTGGAGGTAGTGGAGATGTGTCTGGGGGGAATGGTTTTAAAATTTTCGAAAATTTTGTAGTTTGGAAATTAGGGGGGAGGTGTGGAGTTCTAAAAGATTATCCAGAGGGTTGAGGTGGTTTGTTCTTTGGGGGAGAAAATGGAGCAAAATAAAATGACTTAGAGGGTAAAAAACTGTAGGGAGGGAAGGCGAGGTGGGGGTCACCCTAGGAAAGGATGGAGGGGGGGGGAAAAAGGGGTTTTGGGACATGCAGCAGGCACGTGTGAGCTTGTTAGATGGGAGGAATGGAGACGAAGGGTTTTTGGGAACCTGACAAGCTGTTGGAGTGTGAGCAGGGTAATTTTTTTGAAGGGATTCGGGGAAACCGGTTATCTGGATTTAGTCCTGGAGGTAGGAGGTATGGGGCCTGCTCTCTAAATGAGGGGTTTGGGATATTTTTTTAGAGGACATCAAAACTGTCATATCTGTGCCCCTTTTCCCCCAAGACAGTGATAGTGAAAATGATGGTGAAAGTTTTTTTTTCAGGTCACCCTGCCTCATTGAAAGATGGCCAGCTTTTTAAAAAAAATGGGTCCAAACAAACAAAAATTAAACTGTGATTGGAGAGTTCCTTGAATGTTAATTTCATATTTTTTTATTTTTTTAAAGAGTCTATAAAAAAAGTACATGATGTTGTTTCAAGCTGAAAGCTACCCATAGCAAAAGAAATGTTTGGGACTGCACACCGCCTACCTTTCTATGACCCGCTGTTCCCATTGGTAAGTAATGGCACTATATTGTGTCAGTGGCTGACATGTAGTACTATGTCATTGGGGCCCGGGGGTTCCCTCACATGTTCTTCATCATGAGCTCAGCTCCCTCAGATGAGCTGTGAGCAGTGAATTTGGCCTAAATATGAGAGAATGGGTTTGAAAGGTGAGTGTGCACAGGGGGAAAAACCCCCCCGCCTCGTGGGGGCATGGGGGGAAAAGAAAAACCCACCATATTTTTGGGTTTTTAAAATAGCATCTTTTTTTTTCCCTAATTTTTTGGGGGTTTTTTATTTTTTTTTTTTTTCATTTGAAAAAATGGAAGACATGCTATTGAAATAGAGATGATTTTGATTGGTTTGGGAACAATTTAGCTTAAAATTGGCTCAAAGTAGCAAAAAAATTAAAATTTTTTAATTTTTTGTAAGGATGAGTAAGGCCCCCTCTCATCATCCGATTGTTTTATGATTTTTAAATTTTCCCTTCAATTTTTGGGATGAAAAACCAAACCAAACCATTCCTGGTTATTTTTTATTATTAGGAAATAGAGTAAATCCTCTTTTTTTTGTGTGTTTATGAATTCAAAAGGGAAAAAGGGAGCCCCTTTTGGGGCCTTTTTAAAGCAAACTCAGGAAATGTTGTTCATTTTTAAACTGGTATTTTTTTTAAATTTTTTGGGAAAAAACCCAAATTAAAGATTTCTGTTACTTTTTTAGATAGTTGTAATAAAAGGGAAAGGGAAATTTTTGTTCTCAAAAATCAATGGGAAGGAACTACAAAAATTTAAAAATTTTAAATGGACAAAGGGAAATTAACCCCCAAAAGGACTAAATTGGAACATCACTAATGCATCAATGCTGCCCAAAGCTTAAAAGTTTGGGGTATTTTCCCTAAATTTTCCCTTTAAATTTTTTCTTTTTTGGGTCCCTTTCCAGAAAAGATTTTAAAATTTGGGAAAAATTTTTTTTTTAAAAACTAGGCAATGTTAATTTTTTTGGGTTTTGGGCATGAAAGATTAAAATACAGGGAATTTTAATTAAATTCCCCCCAAACCCCCCTTTTTTTGTAAGTTTATTTTTTTGCTTTTTTAAAAGGGAATTTTGGGGGGGGAAAAAGGGTTTGTCTATTTTACAAAATTTTTTAAGGGGATAAATTTTTTAAAGGCACTTGAACAGCATTTTGGAATGAAAAAAAATAAGTGAGGTTTCCCTGTATATGTTTTTTATGAACCCACTTATCCACTACCAAAGACAGACTTTGGAAATTTTGGATTTAATTTTTCATGCCCCAACAGTTTCAGAGTTAAAAATTTTTTTAATCTGCAATCTCCTAAGGGCCTGTAAATTATTAAAAATTACTTTGTTATAACCCCCAAATTTTCAAAAAAACCCCCCTTTGACTTGTGAGCAAAGGGGTTAATAGGTTTTTTTTAAATATACTGCAATACCTTTTTTATGTAAAAAATGTACCTCCTCTCACACCAATATCTTCCCCTGAGGAAAATGACCCCAAAAAAAGGGGGGAAACATTTACCATTCCCCTTTTAGTTTAAAAAAAAGAATTGAATGATCATTTGCCCCTTTTTTTCTGGAGCCACTTTTTTGGGGGGAAAAATTGGGGTGGTAAAACAAACAAAAAACTCAAAAGGATGGGGTCCAATTTTGGAAGTGGGAAAAAGGGTTTTAAAAAAAATTTGGATTTCTTTCCCGAAACCCTTTTTAATATTCCCCTTTTCCACCCCCTCTTTTTTTTTTTTTTTTTTAAAAATAGGTAATTTTAACATAAATGTAAAAATTTTAAAAGATACATTTTGATAAAAAATGGAAAAGTAAGAGGGAGAGAAAATAAGAGACATTTGAGGTTTTTGGTAAAAATGATTATAAGGGAAAAATCCCATCCAGCTCCTCGAGCGGGGGTGTTTCCAAATGGAGGCTTTCCCTTAAAGGGGTTAGTCGCGGGAAAAAAAACCCAGCCCGGGGACCCCTAGTTCCCTTTTGGGGTTTTTTTAGCCCTTTGGAACTTAAAATTTTTTCCCACCAAGGGGTTCCCACCTGGGGAACAAACATATAATGAAAAATTTCCCCTTTTTTTTGGACTTTGGACTTAAAGGGGCAGCCCCCCCTTTTCCCCCCCCTTTGGGTTTTTGGGAATGGATCACCCAAAGGGAGAGGGACTGGGGAACCACCTGTTTGTTGTCTGTCCAGGCTTGAAGGGGGATACCATCGGGACGCTTTTGGTTCCCAAATGATCTTAATTTGGGGGGGCTTACTGGGGGAATCCCTTTTGGAGGCCCTCAGAGGGGTTCAAACCCTTTCACCCCCTTCAATCTTTCCCTGGATTTACAAACACATGAAGGGGATACCCAATCGGGCTTGTTTCACTGCCACAAATACATTTTGGTTCGGCAAAAAAAGGGGGGAAATTTTGGGGCAACACCAATATGGCCTGTGGGTGGGGTTTGGTGAAGGGGCTGGATTTGGGGAACACCCAAAAGAAACCCCTGCTGGGGGTTTCACCCAGGAGGGGGGCTACCCTTTCCCCGGAAACAAGAATTGTTGGGGCCCCTTTTTTTCCAAAACCCGGAAAAAACTTTTTGTAGTTGTTGGGGGAAAGGGGGCCTTTTGAGCCCCAAGATTACCCCAAACCTGGCTCTTAACCCAATTTTTTTGGGGAAATTCTCAATTTTGTCCCAAGATTTTCGGGAAGAATTGCTGAAAAGCCTTCTGGATCAAAGGGGAAAAAAAAGGGTTATGCAATCATCCATGTTTGATATATGATCCCTAATTATATATTAACATTGTAAAGAGTAAAAACCAATTATAAACCCCTTTTTTTAAGGGGGGTTTTTATAATGGGAAAAAAAAAATAATAATTTTAATTTGGCCCCAATTGTAAAAACAAAAAAAAAAGGCAACAAAAAGGGCAAAAAAAAACGGTGTACACAGAAATTAGTTGTTGTGTTTTTTTTGCCCCCAAGCCCCGGGGGAATTTTTGGACTTTTGTTTTGTTTTGGGGAATGAACAAAAAACAAAAAATTGGAAATTAAAAATGGCATTTTTTTTAAGAAGGCCCTTTTTTTTTGACTTAAACACTTCCCCCAAATTCCCTTAATTATAAAAGGGGAGGGAATACAGGGGAATTAGCCCCAACTTTTTAGCCCTTTCCATTTTGACCAACTGAGGGAACTTCCCGTCATATTTAAATTTACCCCCGGGATGGGGTTGGTTTAAATGTCACTGCCCAACATTTCACCTGTTTATTTAATCTTATATTGGGGAAAAAATTTAATTTTACAAATAATAAAAATAGGAGGGAAAAACTTTTTTTTTTTTCAACAAGTCGGCCGGCCCAACCGGGAGGGGCCCCAAAAAAAAATACTTTCATCATCATTCAACACTTTCACCACATTTGCACATAATCACTGTCTTTTCAAAGGGGTCAGAACACAGCTGAGAATAGTCCCCCCCCATGTCACTATCCCAGACCCCTTTCCCTTTAAAAGGAACATTTACTTCCCTTTCCCGGCTCAACCAAATAAACTTAATTTTTAACCCCTTTACAAAATGTTACCCTGCTCACACTCCAACAGATCGTCATGTCCCAAAACCATTGGCCCCATTCATTCCCATCTTAAACGCCACACAGCTTCAATTTCCCCCCCAAAAACCCCCTTTCCCCCTTCCTCCAACCCTTTTTTAGACGACCCCTACCCGCCTTCCTTTCCCTTTTCAGATTTTTAACCTTTTTCCCCCAAATCATTTTACTTTGATCCATTTTTCAAATTTACCAAACCAATTTAAAAACCCCTCTTCGCCCTCTGACAAAATTTTTGAAAACCACACCTCCTAATTTAAATTCGAATTTTCTGGTTTAAAATTTACACCACACTTTCCCTTTTGACAGGACATCTCCACTGCCCCACCCCCCTCCCCGCTGCAGCATTTGCAACCCCCGCTTTACACCCTTTTAAGAGTGTTGGTACCACTATACTTTCGTACATTCCCTTCTTTGCCTCCATGGGTAACGTTTTTTTCCACAGATAAACCCCATACATTTCATACATTTATTAAAAAAAAATAAAACCCCTCCAGCACTATATCCCCCCGCTTTTTAAAATTTTGTTGATCCCCCCGGGTTTAAAAATTTTTTCCCCCCTTTTATTCTACGTAATGCCTCACCCCCTTTTACACCACATCCTGTTTTTCACTCTTTAAAAATTTGAACCCCCCTGACCAGTACATGAAATTACTGCCTCCCTTTTTTTATCAACATTTAAAAATTCCTCAAAAAAATTCCCCCCATCTACCCAATACCTAGCTCCCCCCCACTAACTCCCCACTTGTTTTTAACTGAAAATCCCTTCCCCCTTTGGGTTTTTTATCTCGCCCCCAAAAATTTTTTTTGTTTTGCAAAAAATTTTTTAAGAGCCTTCCCATTCTTTTTTATCCGCCTTTTTTCTTTTGCACTCTCTCCCCCTCTCTTCACCTTTTTTTTACTCTCCATATACTCTTTCCTTTCTAAACACCCGGTTTTTAAAAACCCCTTTATAAGCTACCTTTTCTCTTTTTTCACACCCTTACTTTTCATTCCACCACTCCTCCTCTTTTCCCCCTGCCCACCCCCCCAAGCCCAAAATTTTGCCCAATTCTAAAACCAAAAAAACATCCCAACTTCCCTTTAACCCCCACTAATTAACTTGCACCAGCCCAATTTCGCCAATAAATTTTTTTATCTTCCCTAACTTCCTCCTCCCCAGAATACATTTTACCCCCCTCTTACTTGCTGTTGCCATTTTTTTTTCCCATCTACCTTTTTCTCTAACTGTAGCTAAACCAAAAAAGACTGATATATCTGTTTCCCCCCCATTAAATGTACTCCAAATTTTTCCCCCCAACCCTTTTTTCCATTAATAAAACCCAACAAACTACTTTCCAAAAGGGAACCCTACCTTTAAAATTCTTTTTTAAAAATATTTTTAATTATTACCAAACCCCTTTTTTCATATAGCTCAATTAATGGTTCCCCCCCGACATTTCCCTGGCACCCCAAATTTACCTACTACCCCCCCACAACATTTTTACCCACTTTAGCATTAAGATCCCCAACCACAATTCACTCAGAGAGAAACGGTGATCAGCTTGGGAACATCAAGTCAACAAAACAGCAGGTGGGTCTTTCTGTGTAAGATTTATGTATTGGTCCACAGGCATTGTGCTTTTTGTCTTTTCTTGAAGACCCAGCTTTAGCCTGCAATAATTTCACCATTTTTCCACTCTGCCATTTCTCATCAGGGAGATGAACTAAACTACTGGGAACTTTGAGGATCTGGCCCAGACTCCACACAGCCAGGGAACCATGCTGAGGTTCATTCTATGAGCTCAGCTCACTCAGATAAGCTGGTAAATTAGCCTGACATAAGAGAATGATCCAGGGGCAAAATCAGAGAAATAACTCCATGTTTGCAACAAGAAGAGAAAAACTACACTGATGAATAAACCCACTTTGGGTAAAATAGTATGGTTTTTATGGTTGTATTTTGTAGTTTTTATCCTATTTGATATAATGAAGATAGACAGAATGGAAATGATTTAATGGTTTTAGTACTGAAAATAGCTTGAAATTGAGCTCAAAGTAGCCGAAATGTTTGATTTTGCCAATGTTCAAAAGTAAACAAATAATATCATGTGTCCAGTACACGTCAACTGGTGGGTCTAATATACGTTCACAAATGCACTGATATTATTTTACACAATTATTACAATATTGCATGTTATAAATCTTCATTTGCAGTATTGAAAAGCCAAAGCACCATCTGTAAATGAAATGTAATTAATGAAAGATGAACACATTTTGTTAAGAATATCTGCAATATTATTCTGACCCTACTTTGAAACTAACATTTAATTGTGAAATGCAAAACTGTCAACTTGATCACTATTGGTTACTTGAAATAATATCAGTGTTTCAAATATTTGATAAAATAGAAGTGATACTAGTGAAATACCTAAGAATTTGGTCGACTGGAATATCAGACCATCTAAAAGAGGAACCAAAGGGAAACCATAGTGTTATCATTAATATATAAATTATGATATGGAATTTAATTATCGTCCAATTAAACTTGGACTTTTGTTTTATTACCTTCAGGAAAATTCCTCACCATTTGTAAGAAAAGATTAATTTTTTTTTTAATTTTGGACCCTGTGAACAAGGCGTAGAACTACGGCTTGACCTCAAAGGTTAATTAGAATGATCTTTTAATTTTTCCTTATTTTTCAGGTTTGAACTTGTTATAGAACTTGAATCACATTGCAAGATATTAAAACAAACAATGGAATAAATGAAGATGCTCAATGGTCACGTGATACTATGATAATCATAAGTAATTTAACTAAGAATTTAGATGTAAGCTTATTGTATTCATGATACACCATTGATGAGTTGCTTGATAACCTTACATTACTACCTAAAAAATCTGCATAAGAACATGGAGACAATGCTTGCCACACTTTTTTTTCTAATTAGCCAGCATTTTGTGTTGCAGTGATGTCAGCATATCATCGACTGTACTGTTTTTTTAATATACCAAATATTTCTGAAAATAGTGTACAAGAGGAGAATGGGGGATGGCCATGAAAATATAGTTAATAATGAAGAAGATGAGAACCAGCAAGAATAATACTATACCACAAGCACAAAAGAAAACAGAGGCATGGACAGATAAGCAATGGACAAATGATGTGGAAATGCTAGATAAAGAGTGTGGGATAGTTTGAATAAGGACTCAGCCTGTAGACCTGTACTAAGAAGACGCAAAAGAATGGCGATGAATATTATGGGGATATAATAGATAGACTGGTAAGTTTGTGTGTATTATTACCAGAAGACACACATCCACACTGAACTTTCAACTATCTGACTAGTACAATTAACCTTTTATACCAAGGAAGTCTTGAGATCAGATAGCAGTCAAGTATCCAGTCTGGCAGTCTGTTACTTGAACTGACTTTGAAGCTATTTTACTTAGTACTAGGACTGCCAGATTTTAGTTCATAACACTAACAATCTGCTGAATATCTCAAACATTTAACCTGGTAAACTTCTTTTATAAACACACAAAAATATATTACCAATGACAATGATTATTGATTAATGATTGTTACTCATTGTATAGGAACCCTAGTGAGGTCATTGAAGAACGCTTCGGCCAAACAGTTCAAGTAGTGAGGTTAAAGTAGCTGTTTGCAATAATTTCTTCTGTTTGTTAGAGCTGTTTACAGACAGATTTACGAACCCGTCATCTTATTAGCGGTTAGGGAAATTTTAGTGAAGAAAATCTTCTGTGATGTATTGATATTCTCTTGAAGTTTCTTTCTGCATAACTTACGATGAAGCTCCAAATCAAACCACCTAATGACAATCAGGCCAAAGATACACATTATTAATTCAGGTGCTTAGAAGAATGGCACAAGTGGTTTGAATAGTGCATCAAAACGACTTTGTATACTCAGATGGAAATTTTTATTGTAATAACTGTAGTTTTTATATGTGCTACTATAGCAACTCCTTGACTTATTTTTCATCATTATCTCAAATAATATTTCACCTTGCTTAAATTTCTCTATATTTTGTTGCAAAGATGAAATAACATTTAATAACACTTGAAATAGGAAATGATAGAACTTGATTAGATGGATGATGAGATGACAAGAAGACAATAATCAATGAATGTATGACTAAGGTAAAATCATATGTGATACAAAAGCACAAAAGAACACACAAGGACTTTACTTCAGTAAACTGAAGGGTTTTATATATGATAGTAGAATTTCATATCACCAACTATATCATGTAAACTGAATCATACTACTTTGTTAGAATTGGTCTCACAATGAACTTTATACTGTAATTACAGCAAATTTGTACCAGAGTGGCCATGGATAGCAATGGTTTAGGAAAATTGAGAGATAATGTACTCTTGCACTAGTAATAATTTTTTTCTTAACACACTTTGTCGCTCCCCACTGAGGTAGGCAACCTATAAGAAGAAACACACCATCATCACTTCACCAAGCAGCCAGAGGTCACTGGCACTGCATTTGCAGATGCCCCTCCAACTGTGTATGCATTTCACCTCCTTAGATGCACTTAGAATGGATACAGGAGAAGGGGTTACTAGCCCCTTGCACTCCGGCATTTTAGTCGTTTCTACACATGTGGTGAATATGAAGGAAGAATTGTCCGCCTCTGTGAGAGAGGAAAAGAAAGTATAAAGGAAGAACTATTGCATAAAACAGAACGAGAGGGTAAGGAGATATGTCATATACAGAAAGGGACTCAAGATATAAAGGCAGATGTAAACTGAAATCTTGGTGGTTTACACAGAAAAGACAACTATAATTTTCTTTTCAACACTGGCCATTTCCCACCGAAGTTTGAGGGCCTAAAGAAAACTGTTTTCCTTATTTTAGAATGTAGGATCCAAGAACAATAATCTGAAATCGTGACAATTATGTAAGTATAAGAATAAAGGTCAGAAGGTATTTTTGGTGGTCGAAATAGACTAATCATGCATACTGTATCTCTAGTATAACTGTCTGTAATGGCACTTGAGCAGGCTTTGCCTGAAGTCATTACTGGGGGTCCACTGTATATAACAGAGAAGGTTACTAGCCTTGTCTAAAAATTTAGTCGATCTTTTAAGACACAACACATTAAGGAGAAAGAACTGTTTCATTCTCCTGCTGGAGACAAGATAAACAAGAATAAGAACCAGGTAAGAAGAAAACCAGAGGTGTGTAATATACATACACAGTATGAAGGAGAGACTTTAAGGTAAGAGAGAAGCACAGACACACTGAAATCTTGCATGTTTATGAGACAAAAAGACACCATAATCCACACAACATTAAATAATAGCGCTACACTAACAGAACAGAGCACTTCTCTGGGTGAGGGTGATTGCTGTCTACCAACTCATTTCACGTAGGATCCAGTCTTTCATTATCAGCACTATTTATCATCACCTTGTTCTTCCTATGTCTACTTTGAACTTCATTCGCGCCTCAACTTGTCCACCAACCTTGCAACTTGTCTTCAGAATGAATGCATGACATTGAATCAGTTTGTTATAAACTTTTGAACTTAATAGGACTCTACACAATATATGAACATTGATTTGGCTGTGGAATTGAATCTAGTTAACCACATTTATATTGTAGCAAAATATAAGCAAATATCTGGTGATGATGAAAGTGCTTTTTTTTTTAATGCTCTGCCTTTAGGTGGGACTGCCATGCTGGAAAAAAAGAGCAGCTGAATGCAGACTGATGCTGCCAGTGTGATAAGGTATTGATTTAAGTGTAGGGATCATGAACTCACAGCCAGACCTGAGTCCTGAGGCTAGCTACAGTGCCCACCTTGGAGAGAGAAATATGTTACCCTTAACTGTAGTATTGGCATGCCTGAAAAGACAGCACATATTTACTTATTGAATGATACCAGTGGGCGCCAAATATTCACAATAAATTAATTTTTTGTTGCCAGTGATTTAGTGAGACGGTCAGCCGTGAAATAAGTCACATGCAACAAAGAAGCTTCCAGGCACCCTTGTGGTAAAGAGATGGAGATCACCATCAACTGAAGAAAGAGATTGTTGAAAATATGAGAGTGGCGTATGGAGAGCCACAGGATGTACAAGAAAAAAACAAATCTAGTATCGGCACTGACTAAGGCAAGAGAAACATAATTACAGCACACAAAGGAAGCTGAAAATAATTCAAAAAGAGTTGTGATATTAGAGCTAATGAACCTGAAGAGCCAAAAGTGGCTGGAACTGGAACAGCAACAGACTCAGAGCTGTGAGGTTGGCTGCTTCAAAGAGGAGGAGAGAGAGAGGAGGATGGTGCCTCTTCTAGTGTTAAGAATTATTCAAGGAACCATATAAAGTTTTGTTAGAAAAGACACCTGAGCAAGCTGAAATGACATCAGCAAACTACCTCCAGGACAGATCATGTTAAATGAGAAAACACAACAGGGCGCCAGAACAGAGAACTGTGAAGATGAAGACACACAGAATCAAAGGACTTCGCTGGTCCTAGTGGCATTAAAAGAAAAAGAAGGCAGTAACCCCAGATAAGGACTTGTTACCTGAAGTCTTTATGGGAGGGGACTTCCCCTTCCAAACAATAACACACTCCCTTGTCGTCCCTCCCTATCTTCCAGATGCCTGCAACTCTCTTCAATAAAGGTAAGAACACATTGATGAATCTGGTTGTCAAGATTGAGCACAAGAAACTTGGAATAATGCTCAATCATGCAACATGATTGGAAATTGTACTTGTTTCAACATAGTCTCAAAGTTCAAACATCTGTATCTCAGCAAATAGGTGCAGAAATAGAAACAATGGCAGCATCTCAAAATTAAACCAACATTTCTGTTCATTAGCTACTTGTCTTACAATGAATTCATTTGTTTAGCTTTTATTCAGTATAACACTTTATTCAAACTAAAACAAGATTTTTACTGTTATAACATTGTAATAATTGTACAAATAATATTTCACCACATTTGTGAACTTATATTGACCTGATCAGCTGGAATGTGATTAGATGCAGAGGTCATTTGTTTCATTTGAACATTGGCAAAATTTAACATTTCTGCTACTTTGATATTATAATTTTTACAATAATGAATAGTCTGCATAACGGAAATCTTATTTTTTGAATAAAAACACAGAAAGCAGAATAAGAGGGCCTTTAAGACGTGACAAAGAACAGATAAATCTATTTTATGACAGGAATTTTCGCACTGTTTATTCGGACCCTTTTGAAATTGACAATTTTATTTTGCATGAAACAATTGAAATTTCTGACCATTTGATTGATGAAATTGAACCGTGTTTTTACAACGAAGAACAAATCGAGTTCAAAAAAATAGCTATTGGTGCGAAAAAATGAATTGGCCAAATTTTTGGTCGTTAAAATTTGGGTTTATGCGATATCGTTTGATCACTAACCTCAAGAGTTTCATCTGGTTTAAAAAAATTTACTTTTCTTTTATTACCACTGGAAAAGGTTCTTTATCATTTCATAAGATTATTTTTTTTTTTTTTTTTTTCCAAAAATTTGGACAACATGAATTGGATTTGTTAAATCGATGAAGAAAGGGAGTACTCTCACCTCGAGAGGGGGAACAAACTTTTTGAGGGAGAAGAGTGTGTAGGGAGGGGGAGGAGAAGAGAATGAAATGGGGTAGCAGCAGGAACCCGACGGACTGACAGAAATGTTATGCCAGGAGATATTGTGTTGGAGGGTTTGGGATTTTTATAAAAGATGAAACAGGGGAAAGGGAATTTTTATTAAGAGAGCGGGAATTCCTTATATGGGAAGGTGAAAAAGAGATTGAAAAATAAGAATGTTTATTTAGTATACCAGGAGGTGGTTGTAGAGTTATTATTGAAAGAATTAGAGGTTGGGGGCAGAGGATCAGATGAGCAAGATTTGATTAGGATGGGATTATGTTTACATTGAAAAATGGGAAAATTTTTTTGGGTAAAGTAGAGAAGTTTTACATTGGGTTAGGGAAAGATTGATAGTGATAAATGTAGATGTTGCAAGGTAAAGGAATAGGTAGGTTATAATGCTGTAAAGAGTTTTGGGGAGGATAGTGAGGTCAGGTTAGGGGGTGTAGGAGAGAGGGGGATTACTTCCAAAAAAATAGGTTTAGACAGGATTTTGATGTCACCATGGTTGTTTTATATATAGATTTGATTTTTAAAAGAAGAAAAAACATGTGGAAGATGGAATTAAATTTTTGAATCAAGTACAAAAGGAGTTGACACAGTTACTTTTTTTTGATGATACTGTGCTTATAGGGGATTCTAAAAAAAAGGCAAAAAGGGTTTTGGGCGGGTTTGGAGGGTCTGTGGAGAAAGGAAGTGAAAAAAAGATAAGAGTAAGATGAGGTATCACCCCCTGATAAAGAAAAAATGTAAACAGGAGAGGGAGTGGGGAAAGTGAATGTTTCAGATATGAGTTGACTTGTGCGGATAGGTTTATGAAGGATGAGGTTAACCATAGAATTGATGGAGGAAAAAAAATGAGGGGGATTTAGGATTTGGGGGACAAAAACGTTTCCATAGAGGCAAAGAAGGGAATGTACGAAAGTATAGTGGTACCAACACTCTTATATGGGTGAAGCCTGGGTTGTAAATCCCAACGATGAAGGGGCCAACACAGGGAGATGTCCTTCAAAGGGGGCAATGTGGGTGTAAAATTAGGAGAATTGAGGTGGAAATTGGGAGGTGGGAGTTACTAAAAGTATTATCGGGGGGTTTGAAGAGGGTTATTGAGGTGGTTTGGTCATTTAGAGAGAATTAAAAAAGTAGAATGACTTGGAGAGCATACAAATCTGTAGGGGAAGGAAGGTGGGATAGGGTCGCCCTCGAAAATTTTGGGAGAAGAGGGTAAAGGAGGTTTTGGGGGCGGGGGGTTTGGACTTCCAGGAAGTGTCCGTGAGGGGTTTAGATAGAAGTGAATGGAGAAAAATGTTTTTGGGACCTGACGAGCGGGGAGTGTGAGAGGTAATATTTTGTGAAGGGATTCAGGAAACCAGTTAGCCTGACTTGAATCCTAAATGGGGCAAATGCCCATTTTAACCCCTTTTGACTGTCGGAGGCCCCATTCTGAAACTGCATTTTATGCCCAGTTTTGGAAAAAAATAAATTATTTTTTCTTATGAAATGATAGAGAATGCTTCCAAATTTGGTAATGACCCCCCAAAAGTACGAAATTTGAGGGAAAACTTAAAATTATGCTCTCGCAAATTTAGTGATATATACGCATCGGCGATTTCGCCAACTTGACCCCTTTTTTTTAGCCAATTTTTACGCAATAATAATCACTAGGCGTATTATGTCGTATATTACATTAATATACTCTTTTTTTAAACCCATCTGCGATATTTTTCAAAATTATATAATAAAACACTACATAAAATATAAACATATAAATAACCCCACAGTAGAATAAGTTGACATAAATATGAGATTTTTTCCAATTGTTTTGTCGGAGTGTCAAAAAGAAAAACATTTTCAGTACATGGACCTCGAAAATCGAACACCTTAATCAACAAATGGGAAATAGAACAACAAATTTTATTTCGGTAATCGAACACTTTCTGCCAGTAAAAAGTGCGTACCAGCCCCGTCCGCCCAGGCGCGTTTGGGTGCCCCACTGCGAAAGCCAGGAGCCAGTCTAGCGTTGTTTATACTTGGAGTGAACATTACCCTGCACGCTCATCCAAACATTTCAAAATTTAAATTTAATTTTTTTGGGAGGTCTCAACCCCTTTGGGGTCGACAGGCCTTCTTGAAACCTTTTCCCCGGGGTCAAAATTTTTGGAAAAAAAAATTCATGTAAAATTTAGAGAATCTTTTTCCGATCATAATGCTACAAAATTATGAAATTTGATCGAAAAACTAAGGGAAATTATGCTTTCATGAAGTAGGGTATCGATGACATTTATGCATCGGCTCGCCCACGTTGAGCCCTTTTTCCCCGCAAATCCATTGTTTCAGTTTATTTAAAATTAAGCTATTTCGTAGAACCCCTTTTTTCATCTTTGGGATTACAAGGAACTCGCCTATTTATCAATTTCAACTACCTTAAAATAATGGTCAGAAAATCAATTTCCAATTTCACACAAATTTCAAAGATGCCAAATTTTAAAATAGGGTCCAGAAAACAAAGCAGACATTCCTACACTAAAATAACATCTTCTGTTCATTATTCGTCTCCAGGCCCTCTTACATTATTTTTTCTTTTCATTTTGAATTTATTCTCCAAAAATAGAAGATTTTTTCTTTATATTTCAACTGATCATTGAAATGGAAAAAGAAAAATCAGGTAACTTTGATGAATATTGACTCCCAGTTGATGTGGGATTGGACGCATGGGGTGATTTGTTTTTCTCTTTTAACATCTTAAAATTAACATTTTCGCTACTTTGAGCTCAATTTCCCCAAAGGGACTTGTCATTGTCAAACCAATCAAAATCATTTTATTTTTGTAATATATCTTCCATTCATCAAAATAAACCCCAAAACGAGAATACATCCCCAAAAATACCACATTAAAATAGTCTGCAGTGTGTGGGGAGATTTTTTTCCCAAAACCCCCACAGACCCATTTTTATAGGAGTCCCGCTTTTCCCCCCCTTAAATTTTAGGCTGCTAGAATTTACGCATACTAGTAAGGCACCGACCCCTGCTCGTAAACGTACTCAGTGGCACCGACCCCAAAGGAGGTCGAGGCAGGCAGTGGTAGAAAAAGGGGAGTGGTAGAGGCAGGTGGCAGAGAGAGGCAGGGTAGTGAGAGGCAGGGCAGGGCAGTGGTAGAGGCAGGCAGGGTAGAGGCAGGCAGGGGTAGAGGCAGTGGTAGAGGGAGGCAGTGGTAGAGAGAGGCAGTGGTAGAGAGAGGCATTGGCAGAGGCAGGCTGGAGAGGCAGGCATTGGTAGAGTGCATTTGCAGAGGCAGGGGTGAGGCAGGCAGGGGTAGAGGCAGGCAGGGTAGAGGCAGGCAGGGTGCAGAGGCAGGCAGGGGTAGAGGCACAGCGGTAGAAGCAGTCACAGCAGCCAAGCAGTGGTAGAGGCAGTCTTAATGTAGAGTGAGAGGTGAGTAAACAAGATTAAATGAATAAAGAGAGAAATGAGAGGGTGAAGGGTTTCCATTTTAAAAAAAAGGGGGTTGTTGCTGCTCTTTCCACCAACTGTCTATATTAACGTTTATACGCCCCAGAGTGATTATTATTGTGCTATTATTATCATTTTTAATGCGCCTCAGAGTGATTATTATTGTGTTATTTTTTTTTTTTTTTTTTTTTTCAACAAGTCGGCCGTCCCCACCGAGGCAGGTGACCAAAAAGAAAGAAAATCCCAAAAAGAAAATACTTTCATCATCATTCAACACTTTCACCACACTCTTACATAATCACTGTCTTTGAGAGAGCTCAGAATCACAGCTGAGAAAAGTCCCTCCCAGCTGTCACTATCTCAGACCCTCCTTTAAAGTGCAGGCATTGTACTTCCCATTTCCAGAACTCAAGTCCAACTAAATCAATTAACTGGTTTCCCTGAATCCCTTCACAAAATGTTACCCTGCTACACTCCAACAGATCGCCATGTCCCAAAACCATTCGTCTCCATTCACTCCTATCTAACACGCCACACACGCTTGCTGGAAGTCCAAGCCCCGCCCACAAAACCTCCTTTACCCTTCCTCCAACCTTTCTAGGACTACCCTACCCCCGCCTTCCTTCCCTACAGATTTATACGCTTCCAAGTCATTCTACTTGATCCATTCTCTCTAAATGACCAAACCAATTCAACAACCCCTCTTCAGCCCTCTGACAAATACTTTTAGTAACTCCACACCTTCTCCTAATTTCCACATTCGAATTTTCTGCATAATATTTACACCACACATTGCCCTTAGACAGGACATCTCCACTGCCTCCAGCCGCCTCCTCGCTGCAGCATTTGCAACCCATGCTTCACACCCATATAAGAGTGTTGGTACCACTATACTTCGGACATTCCCTTCTTTGCCTCCATGGATAACGTTTTTGTCTCCACAGATACCTCAATGCACCACTCACCTTTTTTTCCTTCATCAATTCTATGGTTAACCTCATCCTTCATAAACCCATCCAGCTGACACGCCAACTCCCAAATATCTGAAAACATTTACTTCTTCCATAATCCCTCTCCAATGTGATATCCAATTTTTCTTTATTTAAATCGTTTGATACCCTCATCACTTCTTTATCTATGTTCACTTTTAACTTTCACCTTACACACTCTCCCAAACTCATCCACTAACCTTTGCAACTTTTCTTTAGAATCTCCCATAAGACAGTATCAGCAAAAAGTAACTGTGTCAACTCCATTTTGCATTTATTTCCATACTTAATCCCACCTCTCCTAACACCCTAGCATTTACTTTTTTACAACCCCATCTATAAATATATTAAACAACCATGGTGACATTACATCCCTGTCTAAGACCTACTTTTACTGGAAGTAATCTCCTCTCTCCTACACACCCTAACCTGAGCCTCACTATCCTCATAAAACTCTTACAGCCTTCAGTAACTTATACCTATTCCATACACTTGCAACATTTGCCACATTGCTCCCCTATCTACTCTATCATATGCCTTTTCTAAATCCATAAATTAAACTTCTTACCTTTATCTAAATACTGTTCACATATATGCTTCACTGTAAACACTTGATCTTACATCCCCTTACCACTCTAAAGCCTCCTTGCTCATCTAATCCTACTCTCGTCTTACCTCTCAATTCTTTCAATAATAACCCTGCCATACACTTTACCTGGTATACTCAGTAAACTTATTCCCCTATAATTTTTACATCTCTTTTATCCCTTCCTTTATATAAAGGAACTATACATGCTCTCTGCCAATCCCTAGGTACCTTCCCCTCTTTATACATTTATTAAACAAAATACCAACCACTCCAGCACGTATCCCTGCTTTTAACATTTCTGTCATGATTCCGTCAATTCCAGGTGCTTTACCCCTTTCATTCTACGTAGCCTCACGCACCTCCCCACACTCACATCCTGCTCTTCTTCACTCCTAAACGATGTTGTACCTCCCTGGCAGTACATGAAATTACTGCCCTTTTTCATCGACATTTAAAAGTTCCTCAAAATATTCCCGCCATCTACCCAATACCTCCAGCTCCCCATCTACTAACTCCCCTACTCTGTTTTTAACTGACAAATCCATTCGTTCCCTAGGCTTTCTTACCTTGTTTATCTCACTCCAAAATTTTTCTTGTTTTCAGCAAAATTTCTTGACAGAGCCTCTCCCATTCTTTCATCCGCTCTTCTTTGCACTCTCTCACCACTCTCTTCACCTTTCTTTACTCTCCATATACTCTGCTCTTCTATTAACACTTCTGTTTTGTAAAACCTCTCATAAGCTACCTTTTTTCTCTTTATCACACCCTTTACTTCTTCATTCCACCACTCACTCTCTTTCCTCCTGCACCCACCCTCCTATAGCCACAAACTTCTGCCCCACATTCTACTGCATTTTTAAACTATCCCAACTCTCTTCAACCCCCACTACTCCTACTTGCACTAGCCCACCTTCTGCCAATAGTTGCTTATATCTCACCCTAACTTCCTCCTCCCTTAGTTTATACACTTTTACCTCTCTTACTTGCTGTTGCCATTTTCTTTTGTCCCATCTACCTTTTACTCTAACTGTAGCTACAACCAAATAATGATCTGATATATCCGTTGTCCCTCTATAAACATGTACATCCTGAAGCCTACCCATCAACCTTTTATTCACCAAAACATAATCCAACAAACTACTTTCCTTACGTGCTATATCATACCTTGTATATTTATTTGTCCTCTTTTTCATAAAATATGTATTACTTATTACCAATACTCTTTCTTCACATAGCTCAATTAATGGTTCCCCATTTACATTTACCCCTGGCACCCCAAATTTACCTACTACTCCCTCCACAACATTTTTACCCACTTTAGCATTAAGATCCCCAACCGCAATTACTCTCTCACTTGGTTCAAAACTCCCCACACACTCACTCAACATTTCCCAAAATCTCTCTCTCTCCTCTACACTTCTCTCTTCTCCAGGTGCATAAACACTTACTATAACCCACTTTTCACATCCAACCTTTATTTTACTTCACATAATACTTGAATTTATACATTTATATTCCTTCTTTACCTGCCATAACTGATTATTCAACATTATTGCCACTCCTTCTTTAGCTCTAACTCTATTTGAAACCCCTGACCTAGTCCCATTTATTTCTTCCCACTGAAACTCTCCTACCCTCTTCAGCTTTGTCTCACTTAAAGACAGGACATCCAGCTTCTTTTCATTCATAACATCTACAATCATCTTTTTCTTATCATTCGCACAACATCCACGCACATTCAAACATCCCACTCTGACGGTTTTCTTCTTTTTCGTTTTAGTAAGCTATACAGGAAAAGGGGTTACTAGCCCATTGTTCCCGGCATTTTAGTTGACTTTTACAACACGCATGGCTTACGGAAGAAAGATTCTTATTCCACTTCCCCATGGATATGAAAGGAAAAGCAATAAGAACAAAAACTATTAAGATAAAATCAAAGAAAACTCAGATGAGTGTGTATACATAAACGTGTACATGTTTGCGTAGTGTGACTTAAGTGTAAGTAGAAGTAGCAAGACGTACCTGAAATCTTGCATGTTTATGAGACAGAAAAAGACACCAGCAATCCTACCATCATGTAAAACAAATACAGGCTTTTGTTTTACACTCACTTGGCAGGACGGTAGTGCCTCCCTGGGTGGTTGCTGACTACCAACCTACTACCATAATTCGTTGAATTCGTTGTGTGGAAATTAGGAGGAGGTGTGGAGTTACTAAAAGTATTAGTCAGAGGGCTGTTGAGATGGTTTGGTCATTTGGAGAGAATGGAGGAAAGTAGAATGACCAAACCATCTCAACAGCCCCACTTCAGCCCTGTGACTAATACTTTTAGTAACTCCACACCTCCTCCTAATTTCCACACAACGAATTCTCTACATAATATTTACACCACACATTGCCCTTAGAAATGACATCTCCACTGCCTCCAGCCGCCTCTTCGCTCCTTCACACCCATAGTGTTGGTACCACTATTGTCTCGTACATTCCCTTCTTTGCCTCCATGGATATAAATCAGTAGGGGAAGGAAGGTGGGGTAGGGGTCAGCCCCGAAAAGGTTGGAGGGAGGGTGTAAAGGAGGTTTTGTGGGCAAGGGGCTTGGACTTCCAACAAACGTGTGTGAGCGTGTTAGATAGGAGTGAATTGAAACCAATGATTTTTGGGACCTGACGAGCTGTTGGAGTGTGAGCAGGGTAATATTTCGTGAAGGGATTCAGGGAAACCGATTAGCCGGACTTGAGTCTTGGAAATAGGAAGTACAATGCCTGCACTTTGAAGGAGGGGTTTGGGATATTGGCAGTTTGGAGGGACATCTAAACTGTCGCATGTGGGCGCCTCTGCAAAGACAGTGATTATGTATGAGTGATGCAGAAAGTGTTGAATGATGATGAAAGATGTTTCTATCTAGTAAGGAATTAAGCAGTGACCAGCAGGCAGCGCTATGGTTTGGATTAAGCTTTGCGCCGACAACTAATTATGTTAATTATGTAAACTTAGTAAAATCGTTTTGCATGCTGTAAAAACACGGTGACTTGACACCTGATACATTTAATATATGCAAAGGTATGGTATACAAAACATTACTCCAGCCACTGCTCCCCAGCAGCCAATTAAGATTCACAAAAGCTAATAAAGAGCTCAATAACGATCAGACTCTGCTCCTCTCAAGAGGTGATAAATCTAAGGTAGTTGTTATTTTGGATAAAACTTAATATTTAGGGAAAATGAGCCATTTATTGAGTGATAATGAAACGTATGAACCGCTCATTAAAGAACCCCACAGACCAGGTCAACAGCCATTTCAATAAACACCTTAAAACATTATTGAAAGGGAATGATGAATTACTTAAACATTTGTCGGCTAGGTCTGCAACTCTACCATATCTTTATGGGATAATCAAGATTCATAAGCCAGGGTACCCAGCCCGTCCTATTATAAGTGCAGTAGGCTCAGCAGCATATAACCTATCTAAATGACTGGTTAAACTTATAACTCCCATGGTCGGTAGGATCTCGGATGCACATATTAAAAATAATGTTGACCTCACTGAAAGGCTCCAGAAAAATAAATGTACCACATGACTTTACCCTCGTGACCTTTGATGTCACAGCTCTGTTCACCAAAGTCACTGTCCCTGACTTGCTTTCGTACCGTGAAGAGGAACTAGAAAACTTTCCCATGTTCTACGAAAATGATAAATGAATTGATAAAACTTTGTGTTACTGATTACAAGTTCGTGTTTGAAGGGAAACACTATGCTCAAAAACAAGGCATGGTAATGGGAAATCCCCTTTGCCCCTTACTCAGCAACTTGTATATGGAATTCTGAGACCAGACTACTTAAAGACATTCTCATAGATAAAGCTAGTTGGTTCAGATCCATAGATGATGTTCTTTGCCTTTGGCCCAATGATCACAACATTGATGAGTTCCTACCCAGACTCAATGGCTTAGTACCTTCCATTAAGTTCACTACACAATATGAAATAAACAACACTTTGTCGTTCCTAGATGTTTTAATACATCATGTTGATAGGTGTTGCGCCCCTTGAACTGGGCCTCAATGTATATAATGTATATTTCAATTTTCTATAATTTTATATTGCGAATATTCTCGATTATAGCTAAATCGTTAATATTTTGCTTTATATTATTATTAGACTATTATTTAACTTAGCTATATATATTAGATGTAATATTTTATGTTGTGCTCGAGAGTGTGTAGTAACTGCCTTGGTGTTGGCAAACGACTGTTACGCTGCCGGCGTCTAGTTGCGGGGGGGGAGTCAGTCTCTGGACACACCTGAGCTGGGTGGTTGTTCCTCTTTCATCTCTCTCTCTCTGGCCTGCTGACCTCGTCGAGTCAACACCTCACTCTTGTTGTTCTCGACATTAGACTGTTGGGTAGAGTATGCATTCGTGGGTGAGGCGAATCATACTTCTCAGAACTCTGTGTAACTCTGTTTACAGAGAATAGACTAGACAGTGATTTTTCGACGTTGTTCTGGGTTGTGTGTCACTTTGACACTCTTTGATAACTCAGGTCTCAAGCTATAGCTCTGGACCTACTTCGATAAGGCATCTGTGCACCGCCACAGTTTGGGATTGTTTATGCTGAACCTAGTTTCAGTAGAAAGGGAGTTTTGTGACTGTTTTGGAGGATTTACTGATGGTCCCCAGTTAGGGTCGATTTTCCATCTCCTTGTTCCTGACGCTGTGTTGCTGTTGCCTGTTATAGTGCTGTTCTGCGAAGTCGTCATTTTACTAGACAATCAAGCTGTTCTGGTTGTCAATTTGTTAGTACAGCTAGCTTATGAGAAGTTGTTCTGTCGTACACTGGTTGAGTCGAGTCTTAGTTACCGGGAGCACACTCATACACACATTTATTATTATTTGTATATATTATCGTTATTACTGACATTGTACCTGATGGTACTTCTGAGTCATTTATATATATGTGCCCTCAGCACAGACTTATTATATATGAGAGCCGTGTAGGAGCTACCCTCCTAATTAACCTAATTGATATCTTAATTAATATCTTTATATTTGATTTACTTTGCTACCCTAGATTTTCTCACTTTGTTAATAAATCTTTTAAATCATTTACTTTGGTTAGTACCCTATCAGTTGCAATCCCCTTAATCTATATAATATGTCGGATAACTGAACCAGGATACTGACTTTGTTGCAAAAGCCCAGTAACAGGCTGGATGCTAGAAGGGCTTTCCTTTCTAGTGTTCACTGGAGATATCTATTATTAATAGATACCGTGTCTTTTTGTAACAAATGGGGGCCTGTCCGGGATGTTCTTGATCCAAGGTGTTGGAGGAATTGTCCAGTTTGCCATACTAGTAACTCTATGGTCAAACACTGAGTAATTTCTTAATGTGAAGACTAGGAGTTTGGTCTTGTACAACATCATAGGGGATGTATGTACCTGCCCGAGTCTCTTGATCCAAGGAGATGGAAATACTGTTAATGAGCTCTAGCTCTAAGACAACCAACTCTTGTATAAATTGTAAAGTAAATTCTTACATTAGGATTCTAGCTTCCCATAATCACTCTCTCATATTGTACTTATTTTCGTGATGTATGATAAGGTGAAAAAGTTAATTGATACTCTGACTTTGTCTAAGTTACGTACTTTAAAACTTCAGACTTGTTGGCAGGTAGCCAAGTATCTGGGTGTGACGTACAACCGTAGTTACACCGCAGTAACAGTCAGAACATTAATTAAAGATATGTTGTTTCCTGATAATACAGAGAGTTCTGATTCAGAATCAGAGCAAGAGAGCTTAGTGTCACAATTAGTAAGTATGTCGCTAATTGATGACGTAGAAAAGAGAGCAACTCAGGCAGAGGTTTCTGAGCCTAGCAATACTGCTCAGTTCTCTCTCACTCCATACTGTCTGCCTCAGACATTAGTTCAGAGGGTAGCTGGAAGTATGACGCAGCCTCATACTAGTACTGTTTATGCTACACCTGTCTCTACTTATACTAGACCAGATCTAGGCTCTATAGGCATGGCTGGACTAGTTGACCGACCTAGGATCCATCCAGATAAACCTGTTCATTTACCTTCCCCCTTGCCCTTTGATCCTATATCTCAGGACCAATTCAACAGGATGGAACGCCTAATATTGTTGCAAACTGCACAAATTGAGGCACAGAGGAAATTGAACGAGGAAGAGTTCCATAGAGAAACTGTTCGTTTCCAGAGACAACAGAGTATTAGATCTGATCAGCCTAGTAGTATTACAGAGGATACATTTAACGTGCAGAAAGCTGCATCGATGGTCCCTAAGTTTTTTGAGACAGACCTGAACACGTATTTTGATGTGTTCGAGAATCAAGCACGTGCCATGAATTGGCCACGTAAGCATTGGGCTACATTGTTGCACACATTATTATTATTATAATCAAATAGAAGCGCTAAACCACAGGGGTTATACAGCATTGTTGCACACAGCTTTGACTGGCAGAGCACAAACATGTACTGCTGCTTTGCCTTTTGCCAAATACATTGACTATGACACAGTCAAAGAAACCATTCTTGAGACATATAATTTGTTACCTGTAAGTTACCAACGTGCATTTCGTACGTTACAACGACGACAGGGTCAAACTTGTGTGGAGTTTGCCCGTGAGAGGTGGTGTCGAGCCTCCCATTGCCAGACTTATGACACTCGTTCAGCTGATACTTCACGAGGAGTTCAACAACTGTATGTCAGCTGATGTACAAGAATATCTGATCGACCACACTGCCACAGATATTCTAGAGACTGCAGCTTTAGCTGACAACTATGAAATTTCTCACACAATTGTACGTACTAAAACTGAGAGAAAAAAGGTAACTAAAACATGTCCTAGGAATTGGCAAACCAAATCAGCTGATCAGTGCCGGCCTAACACTCCTGCTACTGTTACTTCTCGTACCTTCACCAGGAAACCTGGCATTCCTGAATCTGTCCCTGTAGTTAGACAGAAGTCTAATACTGAGAAGAAGAATGTCAAATGTAACTACTGTCTTAGGAAAGGTCATACTCGAGAATATTGCTTTAAGTTAGAAAGAGATATGAGACAAGATCGTGCGGCTGGCGCCCCCACTCAAGTCGTATCTTCGGTGCAACAAGGGCACCATCCTAGTAATACTTCTGACTCCCCAGTTTTCGAGAATGTTCCTCAGAATAGATGACTAACATCAGACAGAGTATCTGATGAGAAGATTCAGTCAGCTATGAGTCCTTACTTATCGAGAGGCAAAGTAGGACTTGACGAATCTAAGCTCACTGAGATAATTACTTTCCGAGACACTGGTAGTTATCTTACCTTGTTAAGAGAAGATGTATTGCCTTTAACTAACGATACCTATACCCAGATAGATGTATTGTTAGAAGCCTATGGAGGTGCTGTTATTAAAGTTCCTCTTCACAAAGTGTACCTTGAAACAAGCTATTATTCTGGTTATATGTCAGTTGGTATTTCCAGTGGTGAATTTCCTATCAGGTCAGTGGACTTGTTGATAGGAAACGATATCCTTCAGTCTGGTATTTGTAAGGAGCCACTTGTGATTGATAATACCACTGAGGATAATTATGCAATTGAAGCTGTAGAGAGAAGCCTATATTATTCCCTCTCAGTGCAATTACCCGTGCTATGTCAAAGATACAACAACAACCATCCTTGTCTCCTGCTGAGTTAGTTGATGATAATGACTTGGGGTTGAATATGTTATTCAGTGATTCTCTGCGGCCAGGATCACTAGCACTGACACCCCCCCTACCTCATCAAGCCTAGTCAAGACACAACTGATGTGAAGATTCTAACTCACGACGATTTAATCAAGGATCAGTTTGTTGATCAGTCTTTGGAGAGACTGAGAGATATAGCAGTTACTGAGAGTGAAGCAAAGGATCTCGATAATTGTTATTATTATAGTAAAGGTGTACTAATGGAGAAAAGTACAAGTCAGTTGACAGCTGACAGTGATTCCACCACAGTCAAGCATCTTGTTGTTTTACCAGTTACATTTCGTGAGCAAGCTCTTGATTTTGCGCACAATAGTCCCATAGGAGGACATTTGGGTGTCAGGAAGACACTTGGTAAACTGGCAAAACATTTCACTTGGCCGGGAATGAGGGACACTGTTGCTGATCATGTGCGACGTTGCCACGTCTGTCAGGTGACAGGCAAACCAGCTCACTCGCCTCCACCTGCACCTCTCATACCAATAATTGTAAATGGTGATCCATTCTCACGTCTTATCATAGATTGTGTTGGTCCTCTGCCTAGAACCAAGTTGGGGAACCAATACCTGTTTACAATAATGGACGCAGCTACACGCTATCCTGAAGCCATTCCTTTGAGAAAAATTAATGCTCGTGCTATTGTCAGGGCATTGATGAAATTTTTCTCCCAGGTTGGATTGCCTCGAGAGATACAGTCGGATCAGGGATCCAATTTTACTTCTAAGATCTTTCGAGAAGCATTATCCCACCTAGGAATAAAATCAGTACTTTCTACCAGTTACCATCCTCAGTCCCAAGGTGCTCTAGAGAGATTTCATCAGACACTGAAGTGTATGATGAGAGCCTATTGTGAACATTTTTCTAGAGACTGGGACGAAGGTGTACCCTTTCTTCTGTTTGCTATAAGAGAAAGTGAGCAAGAAAGTCTAGGATTTAGTCCGTTCGAGCTAATATACGGACACCAAGTGCGTGGTCCTCTGCTGTGTTGAAAGACGTGTGGACAGGAAAATCTAATCCATCATTAAACACATCACCTTCATTAATGCAGAAGCATTTAACTGCTGCTCGAGAGCTTGCTTCGAAAAACCTAGTTTCAGCTCAGGCTAGGATGAAACAACAGTATGACAAGCGTGCTGTATCTCGCTCTTTTAAAGCAGGTGATAAGGTGATGGCACAGAAATTAGTACCAGGTCATGCTCTACAAGCCAGGTATGATGGTCCCCTGGAAGTAGTGAAGAAGCTTAGTGACGTAAATTACCTAGTACGCACGCCTGGGAAGAGAAAATCCAATCATGTGTACCACATTAATCAGCTCAAGACATACTACGCTAGCCCTCTACCTACTGCTTCTATTCTTCCTAGACCACAGGAAGGAAACGTCAGTCTGCCTGACATCTCTAGAGGTATAGAGGTCCGTTTAGAAAATTCAGTGACTCTACAATCACTCGATAATTTTCTAAGTAACCTTGATGCTGATAAAGCAAGTAATGTTAAGAACATGATTTTGCAGTACCCTGAATTGTTTAGTGATGTTCCTAAGCGTTGTACTCTGGGCGTACATGACGTTGATGTACAGGGAGCATCACCTATTAAACAATCACCATACAGAATGAGTCCAACGAAACATAGAGCATTGAGAGAAGAAGTTGACTTTTTGTTATCTCATGGACTTATTGAACGCAGTAAAAGTCCATGGGCCTCACCGTGTATATTAGTGCCCAAGCCTGACGGTAGTTTCAGGATGTGTACTGATTACAGGAAAGTGAACTCTGTCACCTTGCCTGATGGTTATCCTTTACCTCGCATAGACGACCTGATTGATCGTGTGTCAGGAGCACAGTATGTCAGCCGTTTAGATCTCTTACGAGGATATTATCAAGTCCCGCTTACTGAACGTGCTCAAGAAATATCTGCCTTCACTGTTCAAGATGGATTGTTCAACTATCTCGTCACTCCATTCGGCTTATGTAATGCTGCTTCGTCATTTCAACGTATTATGAACGAGTTGACCTACGACTTAGACGGAGTAGAAGCCTATCTTGACGATTTAGTGGTGTACAGTGACGAATGGGAACAACACTTGACACGTCTCAGAGCTTTGTTTGAGAAACTGACACATTATAATTTCACTGTTAACTTGGCTAAGTGTAGTTTTGGTCAAGCCAAGATTACCTATCTAGGGTTTTGTATAGGCCAAGGTGAAGTTGCTCCTATTGATGCTAAAGTTCGTGCTATTGCTGCATTTCCAGTACCACAGGATAGGAAGGGTGTGCAAAGATTCCTGGGTATGGCAGGTTATTATCGCAGGTTCTGTCCTAACTTTGCTCAAGTCGCTGCTCCTCTCACTGAGCTCACTAGTAGCAAAGTCCAGTTCATCTGGACTCAAGATTGTTCAGACTCATTTACAAGGTTGAAGCGCTTGCTTTCCTCTGCTCCTGTTTTGCAGAGTCCTAACTTCAACCTACCCTTCTGTCTGCATATAGATGCGAGTGGTTATGCAGTGGGCGCGGTTGCTCAAAAATCCACATCTACTGACATATTGCATCCTATCTGCTACTATTCTTCTAAACTCAAACGACATCAGAAAAACTATGCCACTATTGAAAAAGAGGCACTAGCTCTCGTGGTGTCGTTGGAACATTTTGATGTATATTTGGGTACTTCTCCTTTTAAGATAAATGTATTTTCTGACCACAATCCTCTCACCTATATTAACACAATGAAGAGTAAAAATGCTAGGATAATGAGGTGGGCTCTCAGGATCCAGCCTTACTCCATAAGTATTAAACATATTAGTGGTCGATGTAATGTAATTGCTGACGCTCTGTCACGTCCTTAATTATCATTACAACATTTAAATTAACGTAAATTTTGTGCCCAATATACTATTTTGTTACTTGTTACTTTGATTAATTAAGTAAAGTAACGTAAAATCAATATTGCCCATGTAATTTATGTATTTATGTCTAATTATAATTTCTTTCCATGTATCTCCAGTTGAGTGATTTGTATGTTGGTGTGTTGTGAAGGAGATACGGAGAGAGGCTGAGTGTGAGTGTAGTGTTTGGTGGGCGATGTTTGTTGCCGAGCAGACTGCTCCGCGGTGACCCCCCCCACTTCTCTACACACCTTATTCTCTCCAGCTTCCCCATGCTGTCCAGTCCTTGCTGCTTCACATTCCACTACCACTGTATTAGAGTGGAATGTCGTCTCCTATCGCACAAGACTGCTGTTGTGTAGTCGTCACCACTATGACCACCACTGTTCGAGCCTCAGATGTCTCTATGCTGTCACCTCTACATCAGTGTATGGACATAACCGTGATTATGCTGATATACGAAGTTGTATACTACCCTAGTACGAGGGTATATCTTAGTGAATGACACTGTGAAAAGTATTTGTTACTTTGTGACATGGATAAATTAACTGAAACATGAGACATTATTACTTCTCCTAGTGCGACCGTTTGTCGTGATGGGGGGGTGTTGCGCCCCTTGAACTGGGCCTCAATGTATATAATGTATATTTCAATTTTCTATAATTTTATATTGCGAATATTCTCGATTATAGCTAAATCGTTAATATTTTGCTTTATATTATTATTAGACTATTATTTAACTTAGCTATATATATTAGGTAGGATAATATTTTATGTTGTGCTCGAGTGTGTGTAGTAACTGCCTTGGTTTTGGCAAACGACTGTTACGCTGCCGGCGTCTAGTTGCGGGGGGGGAGTCAGTCTCTGGACACACCTGAGCTGGGTGGTTGTTCCTCTTTCATCTCTCTCTCTGGCCTGCTGCCCTCGTCGAGTCAACACCTCACTCTTGTTGTTCTCGACATTAGACTGTTGGGTAGAGTATGCATTCGTGGGTGAGGCGAATCATACTTCTCAGAACTCTGTGTAACTCTGTTTACAGAGAATAGACTAGACAGTGATTTTTCGACGTTGTTCTGGGTTGTGTGTCACTTTGACACTCTTTGATAACTCAGGTCTCAAGCTATAGCTCTGGACCTACTTCGATAAGGCATCTGTGCACCGCCACAGTTTGGGATTGTTTATGCTGAACCTAGTTTCAGTAGAAAGGGAGTTTTGTGACTGTTTTGGAGGATTTACTGATGGTCCCCAGTTAGGGTCGATTTTCCATCTCCTTGTTCCTGACGCTGTGTTGCTGTTGCCTGTTATAGTGCTGTTCTGCGAAGTCGGGCATTTTACTAGACAATCAAGCTGTTATGGTTGTCAATTTGTTAGTACAGCTAGCTTATGAGAAGTTGTTCTGTCGTACACTGGTTGAGTCGAGTCTTTGAGTTACCGGGAGCACACTCATCCACACATTTATTATTATTTGTATATATTATTATTACTGACATTGTACCTGATGGTACTTCTGAGTCATTTATATATATGTGCCTCAGCACAGACTTATTGTATATGAGAGCAGTGTAGGAGCTACCCTCCTAATTAACCTAATTGATATCTTAATTAATATCTTTATATTTGATTTACTTTGCTACCCTAGATTTTCTCACTTTGATAATAAATCTTTTAAATCATTTACTTTGGTTAGTACCCTATCAGTTGCAATCCCTTAATCTATATAATATGTCGGATAACTGAACCAGGATACTGACTTTGTTGCAAAAGCCCAGTAACAGGCTGGATGCTAGAAGGGCTTTCCTTTCTAGTGTTCACTGGAGATATCTATTATTAATAGATATCGTGTCATTTTGTAACAATAGGAAAGTCAAATTTACAGTTTATAGGAAGTCCATCAATGTGACGTCATACATTCACTACTATTACAACCACGACACCAGGGTAAAAAAAGTGTGTTCCTCACAATGTTCTTGAGAGCCTTGCGCTTCTGCAGTCCAGAATAATTAGAGGACGAAATCAGCAAGATATTCAACATAGCCACAAAACTGAGATATTCTAGGGATTTTGTGGAGAAGTAAGTAATGTCAGCATGGAAGACTTTCTACACGACTGAACCTAAGGAAGCGATGGCCAGGAAAAATGCACTAATTTTACCATACAATGAGAACCTGGTTTGCCTGCGTGAGGCATTAAAAAGATCTTGTTTTCAAAAACACAGGAACTGTGAAACAAAGGCTGATTACAAATACACCCTCCAACACACCCTCCAACAAGGTTGGTGGGGTTTACAAGGTCCCATGCACTCAATGTCCTCTCTCATATATTGGTCAAACAGGTAAACTTCTGGAAACCAGAAGAGCCCAACACACTCAGTCAGGACAGAACAGGAGTCGAACGCTATCTTTAACCACGTTAGTTCATGTAACCACCCACCGGGGTGGGGTGCTACCCAGATTATTGTAACAGTTTTGTACAGTTCTGTCATGGAAAGAAACATAATTGAATCTTCTATCTTGAAACATGAGAGGAATACCGTATATAACTCAGATTATGGGATATACAAGCTCAATAGCTATTTACTAGAGCCTATTGTACACAGTCTTAAACAACAATGCTGTACGAAATCACAGAATTGCTCATTATGCCAGGTGGTTTCATGATGGATTGGTGGCATTTGACCTGTGTCTACGCACTAAAACATCATGCTACGTCAGTTGTGAATGGTTATATAACACGTTCAGCTTTTATTACCATACATTGACAGATACACAAGATTACGTAATAACATAGGTAGTGGGTTAAAGGATATTAGAAGTAGAAATTTGGATCGTGGAAATATTATTGGAGTGGTATAGAAGATTCCCAACTAAGGCATATTAATCGGATGGGGGAATCAGACCCATTGCTGTTGGTAACACCCTTCGCTGTCTAGTTGCCAAAGCAGCAGTAAGAAACATTCGCCTAGAAGCTGCCAGTTTACTCCAGCCACACCAACTGGGCTTTGGGGTCTCTCAAGGCAGTGAAGCCGCAGCTCATGCGGCAAGGGCCTACATCAGAGATCTACCAGAAGAAAAGACCGTAGTCAAACTTGACTTTTGGAATGCCTTTAATATGGTGAAAAGAGATGTGGTCTTGCCGGCTGTTCGGGATCGGTTCCCTAGTCTTTTTTTCTTCATTTCAGCTGGCTACAGCAAACCCTCAATTCTTTTGTTGGGCGAACATGAAATTCCCTCATCTGAGGGTGTTCAGCAGGGTGATCCACTCGCTCCACTTCTCTTCTGCTTGGCAGTAAGAGAACTAACTTCCAGCCTATGCAGCGAGCTCAACATCTGGTACCTGGATGATGGCACTCTGGCAGGTACTGAAGAGTCCCTGCTTGAGGACCCTTGTGACTCATCCTCAATCCCTCCAAGTGTGAAATCATCACAATGCACCAGGAAATAATCAATGCTGTGCGACAATCCTCCCGGAAGTCTCTACTACCACTCCATCCAACAGTACTCTCTTGGGAGCACCGCTGAGTCACCAGGCCATCGACACAGTCCTCAAGGACAAACTGAATGACCTGAAGAGAATGGAGGAGAGAATAAGCGATCATGATGACCATGATGCCCTGTATCTCCTCACAAGGTGTCTCACTATGCCAAGACTCACTTACTTCCTGAGGTGCGCACCCTCTTTTGACAACCCAACACTTGACGAGTATGACGTATGACGCAATCTTTAAGAAGGCACTGAATCTGTCACTAGAGGATCGGCAATGGGAGCAGGCAACCCTCCCAGTGAGACTGGGAGGTATAGGGTGCGCAAAGCAACACAGGTAGCTTTACCTGCATTTCTGTCTTCGTGTTTGGTTTCCAGTGGATTAGTCAAGAAGATTGTCCCCGAACGCTTGAGAGACGTGGTAGGAGCTCAAGACCCCAGGTTCATTGAAGCAGCCGTGCGGTGGGACATCTTTGCAGACTCCTCCAGTAGACCAGCTCCTCCCAAAGACCACAAACAATCCCACTGGGACAAACCGATCATGGGAAAAATCCCCAACACAATGCTCACCAACGATTCAGGAGAGGACAAAGCTCGTCTCCTAGCGGTGAAGGTACCACACTCAGGAGATTTACTTCTAGCTGTTCCCAATTCCTCCTTGGCTCTCGAATTGACCTATAGGCCATTCGGATTGGTGTTGCTCTTCGCCTAGCCGCCCCCATACTCACCGAACATATGTGTATTTGCGGCAGGGCGACGGCTGATCAATTCGGACTTCATGGTCTCGTGAGTCACACATCAGAAGGGAAATATGCTAGACATGAGGAGGTTAACGACATCATAAAGAGAAGCCTCGCACAGCCCGATGCCCAGCCCAACGGGAACCCAAGTGCGGGCGTCTGACGGAAGTCAAAAGCGTCCTGATAGAGTCACTATGCTATCCTGGAAGGATGGTAAACAGATTGCCTGTGACTACACCTGTGCCACATCATTGGCAGACACCTACTTGCCATACTCCGAAGCTGAAGGGGGTGGAGCTGCCAGCCACAGGGAGACCCAGAAGACCCGCAAATATGAAGGCCTTCCTTTTTGCTATAACTTCATCCCAATAGGGTCAGAGACCCTTGAAACATGGGGCAAGTGTGCTCTAGAGTTCCTCAAAGAGCTGGGTGAAAAACTCATCATAGAAACCAAGGACCACAGGGCAGCCAGCTTCCTCTTTCAGAGACTCAGTGTTGCGATCCAGAGGGGAAATTCTTGCAGCATTCTGGGCACACGACCCACCGTCGGGGAGCTGGAAGAAGTATTCGAGATGTAGCTCTGAGTTGTTATCTTTGATGTTCAACTCCCTATTGTATTTTTGTCAATGTATTTTGTCTTTAATTAAATAAAGTATCCACAGAATATAAAATAAAGGAGGTGGTAGGAGAAAGCAATATTCAAACAGCTTCAGGGAGAACATCGAGTTTACCTAGAAAGTATCAGTATCGGTATCGGTAAAAGTTATGGTATCGTTCCATATCTACAATTTGAGTAACTTCGATCTACGCTAACAACTATTCCTGAGTTCTTCTATTCTTACGTCTTAGCTAGTGAGTGTTTATTTACATTATATATGTCATATATTGTTATTTTGCTCTCATCCACATTAAAAATATTCTCCAGGTATCCACCCACTGAGCCAGTCTGTCTCGATTCCTTTGAATATTTAAACAACCACTCACTGCTACTATAAGATTCCCTAATATATTTAACACTCTTGTTTGTGGTGCCTTGTAGTAAGCTTCAGAAAGTCAATATACACTATCGTAAGGATATAGATATTATCATTCAATATTCTCTGCTAATATAACTAAAGAATTCTAGCTAATTTCATAGGCAAGATCATATTAATATATTAATAAATTGCTGTCTTACACAATGTTTACGTTTTTCACTAAATTAGTTTTCCTAAATTCATGTCAATCTAAAGTTTGTAGCTGAAGGCAAATGAAATATCTTCTGTTTTATAAAATTTAACTAAAATTAGCCAGTTTATCCATCATATGATTTTTTTCCTGCTAATAGTTTATGGTTTTAAATTTTTATTAGTTTCTCAGTTTTATATCAGCATCCATAGTCTCTGGTATTGTGTCTGTCGCTGCAGTTACTACACAAAATGTGAGTGACTTTATGTTTTTTGTATTTGCTTGTGAAAAGCTTCGTTATGAGCTAATGCAATTTTTTTTTTGGATGTGTCATTATCGCACTATTTTCTCGATTTAAAATTTATTTGTAGTTCAGGTTAGTGTTAATAGTAATTTTCTCTTCAGGGATGATTTACTATTTTTATATTATTAATTTAGTATATCTCCCAACCATGTAGAGCTACCATGGTCCTTAGGATTTCATTATTCACTGAATTTCTTAAATGAATTACGTTAGCGTCCAATGATTGATGGTAACTGCTGTGTTAGCGTCCTGTGATTATAATAATAATAATAATAATAATAATAATAATTTATTTAGACATGGTACAATGATACATAGTTAGGTAGACACGATACAATGATACATAGGTATAAATGAGATGTACATGCCAAAGCTCCTAATATGCTGTGCATTGATGTTAAGTGATGTGTTAGCGTCCTGTGATTGGCCGTAACTGTTGTGTTAGCGTCCTATGATTAGCTGTAACTGTTGTGTTAGCGTCCTATGATTGGCCATAACTGTTGTGTTAGCGTCCTGTGATTGGCCGTAACTGTTGTGTTAGCGTCCTATGATTGGCTGTAACTGTTGTGTTAGCGTCCTGTGATTGGCCGTAACTGTTGTGTTAGCGTCCTGTGAATGGCCGTAACTGTTGTGTTAGCGTCCTGTGATTGGCTGTAACTGTTGTGTTAGCGTCCTGTGATTGGCCGTAACTGTTGTGTTAGCGTCCTGTGATTGGCTGTAACTGTTGTGTTAGCGTCCTGTGATTGGCTGTAACTGTTGTGTTAGCGTCCTATGATTGGCTGTAACTGTTGTGTTAGCGTACTGTGATTGGCCGTAACTGTTGTGTTAGCGTCCTATGATTGGCCGTAACTGTTGTGTTAGCGTCCTGTGATTGACCGTAACTGTTGTGTTAGCGCCCTGTGATTGGCCGTAACTGTTGTGTTAGCGCCCTGTGATTGACCGTAACTGTTGTGTTAGCGTCCTGTGATTGGCCGTAACTGTTGTGTTAGCGTCCTGTGATTGGCTGTAACTGTTGTGTTAGCGTCCTGTGATTGGCCGTAACTGTTGTGTTAGCGCCCTGTGATTGGCCGTAACTGTTGTGTTAGCGCCCTGTGATTGACCGTAACTGTTGTGTTAGCGTCCTGTGATTGGCCGTAACTGTTGTGTTAGCGTCCTGTGATTGGCCGTAACTGTTGTGTTAGCGTCCTGTGATTGGCCGTAACTGTTGTGTTAGGCGTCCTGTGATTGGCCGTAACTGTTGTGTTAGCGCCCTGTGATTGGCTGTAACTGTTGTGTTAGCGTCCTGTGATTGACCGTAACTGTTGTGTTAGCGTCCTGTGATTGGCCGTAACTGTTGTGTTAGCGTCCTATGATTGGCTGTAACTGTTGTGTTAGCGCCCTGTGATTGGCCGTAACTGTTGTGTTAGCGTCCCTGTGATTGGCCGTAACTGTTGTGTTAGCGTCCTATGATTGGCCGTAACTGTTGTGTTAGCGCCCCGGGTTGGCCGTAACTGTTTGTTGGTTAGCTTGCCCTGTGATTGGCCGTAACTGTTGTGTTAGCGCCCTGTGATTGGCCGTAACTGTTGTGTTAGCGCCCTGTGATTGGCCGTAACTGTTGTGTTAGCGCCCTGTGATTAGCTGTAACTGTTGTGTTAGCGGGGCCTGTGATTGGCCGTAACTGTTGTGTTAGCGTCCTATGATTGGCCGTAACTGTTGTGTTAGCGTCCTGTGATTGGCTGTAACTGTTGTGTTAGCGCCTGTGATTGGCTGTAACTGTTGTGTTAGCGTCCTGTGATTGGCTGTAACTGTTGTGTTAGCGTCCTGTGATTGGCCGTAACTGTTGTGTTAGCG